>CM077151.1:243144873-243363671 GCA_039583875.1 Platanthera guangdongensis | reverse complement strand
TTTTCTCTTCTTCTCCTGATTGGAGACATCAGAATAGTCTTCTATCTTCTAGGAATTCTGTGACATGCAGTAACATCTGATGTGAATGCCTGTCATCATACAGTTCTATCTCAACTGGTTATCAACATCAACCATCAGGAACTGAGCTGCAGGAGAAATCTCTGTCCCCTAATGGCAGATATCACCAGAACTGTGGCCAGAGCTTTTGTATCTGTGTTGAGGAGGAGATGGGATCCCGTCCTTATCATCAATATAATTCTTGAAGTAGGTGGAGCCTGACCTGGCCTTTGAATTTTGATCTCCAACCGGTTGATTTTTGGGCACCTGATCAAAAGTTCAAAGAGTTATGAGATCACCCTGCAAATAGATCTTATGGTGGCAGGGACCTGATCAAAAACCTATAGTGGATTCCTATAGGGTGGTAGAAGAGTGGATGTACCCGGGTTATTGGGGAACCACTATAATCCTTGTGTTGTCTGGTTGTGCTTCTCTTTATTTTGTTATGCTGTGATTTTCTTTTCCTAATATATACATATATATATTTCTAGTGTAAAGTTAAGATCTATACCTCCGCTCTTTCACAGCAACTCCATTTTACTGTGGAGTGTACGGGAGAAAACTCACTCATGAAAGATACCTTAGCTTTTACAAAATTTTATCATGGCACCAGAATCGAACTCTATTTCGTGTCACTGTCACTTCTGATTTTGACCGCTGAGCATATCCAATTCGTTTTTGAATTTGTCGGACAAAGTTAGTGAAAAAATCGAAGGTGTCTGTCTTGTGTTTCAGAAAGAACACCCAAGTAAAACGTTAGTAGTCATGAATAAACAATTACTAACATATAGACCTTACCTCCTATGCTGTGAATAGGCATAGGATCGAATAAGTCCATATGAAGCAAGTATAAGCTTAGTAAAGAATCTTTCTCAGCAATACTCTTGAAGGTAGCACGTGCCTGCTTACCCATTTGACAGGAGTGACACAGACTCTCTTTAAGGCACTTAATGTTGGAGGCATCACCACTAATTGTGAGAAAATAGCATATTTAAGGTTTTTTAAAATTAATGTGTTAATCTCTTATGTCATTGGTCATAGAGAGACGCACTACTTTTTGCCATAAAACACATTATGGTAGAAGTGTTTAAACAAAGAAAATGTAAACAGAAATATTTCTGCTCCGAGTGCCTGTTAAGACCGTCTCCAAATTTGCAGCCGATTTATCAAACACTCGTCCTTGCAGAACTCAACGATGTTGCCTTTGTCACATAATTGACTTATGCTTATGAGATTATGGTGTAATCTTTCAACATAAGCAATGTTTGTGAAAGAGACTACACCGTTGGATATCATATTGTAACCTTTTGTTGTTCCCTTGTGTTGGGTACATTGGTTTAAATGTACCTGATTTGAAGAAGCCTCACCCAACTCAATGATATACATCATAATGTATTTGATGTATGTTGAGTTTACTTGTGCAGGTTAAGTATTTGCAGGACTGAAGCAAAAAGTTTCTAAGTACATGTGTCGACACCCAGAGAACAATGTGTCGACACTTAAGAAGACTTGTGTCGACACCCAGGCAAGCAGTGTCGACACTTGGAGTCATTGTGTCGACACCTGGGATGCAGAGTCGACACCAGACATAAAGTGTCGACACAAGGAGCTGTGTCGACACTCAATGAAGAAAGTGCAGTAAAGCAAGTGTCGACACTTAACCGCAGTGTCGACACCTAGAAGAACTGTGTCGACACTCAGCAAAAGTCAGCAGAGACTAAGTATAAGTGTCGACACCCAGAACAATGTGTCGACACTCAACAGAAAAGTCAGCACTTGAAGAAAGTGTCGACACCAAGAACAATGTGTCGACACTCAACAGAAGAGTCAACATTTGAAGTAAGTGTCGACACCCAGAACAATGTGTCGACACTCAGCTGAAGACTCTTCACTTGAAGAAAGTGTCGACACATGGAGCTGTGTCGACACTTAGCAAAGAACAGCAAGATCAACAAATTATTCTAAGTACAAGTGTCGACACTATGGGAATGTGTCGACACTCAGCTGAAGTCTCAACAGAAGAATCAAGTGTCGACACAAGGAGCTGTGTCGACACTCATCAAAGTATCAACACTGAAGACTATGTGTCGACACCAAGAAGCAGTGTCGACACTTAACAGATTCAACACATGAAGATGTGTCGACACAAAGGAGATGTGTCGACACTTAGAAGAATTCAGCAAAAGATAGAAGATCAAGTACTTGTGTCGACACTCAATTTCAGTGTCGACACATAAAGAAGAAACTGTGTCGAGACATAGATTCTACAACACAAGGAGTTGTGTCGACACCTTGTAGACTTGTGTCGACACTTACACAACTTGTGTCGACACTTGGTCTATAAGTGTCGACACTTAAAGACAGAAAGTCTCGACACTTTCAGACAGTTAGAGAACTTTCAAGAACTGACTGGATGACTTGACAGCTGCCGTTCCAGCCGGTCTACAGCACCTGTCAGAGATGTCAGAATTCAGTTATGGACCGGACCAGCCGGTTACCATGAAGAAGGCCTATAAATAGGCTCATACAGTTTACAGAAACTGTTGTTGAAGTTGTTCAAAGGTGGTTCACAGAATTGTTCAAAGTTATTGATCAAGTATCAAAACAAGAAGATCTAGCTGTCCAAGTGCAGATCTAAGAAGTTGGAGAGAGAGGGCTCCATCCAAGAAATCAACCATTGGAACTAGACTGAGAAGAAGGGTTCAGATATATTCTGGATCTTAAGAAGCAGAGATCAAGGATCAACTGCAGAAGGAGTCAATCTAATTGAGTTCTACTTTCAAGAAGCTTTGAAGAAAGCTAAGTCAGATTGAATCCAGCTGAGTTCTTCCAAGAACTCATCAAGAAACTCTCAACTCCCCTCTCTTGTTTCTGAGTTGCTGAGTTATCATTTGTAAATTCATTTTTATCTTGTAAGATCCTTTGGATCTGAGTGTTTGTAAGTCTGTAATTATAAAGGCTGAGGGTAGGGCTTGAGAGCCTGAGTGTAGGAGATTGGAATCTCTAAGTGTAGGCCTTGGTGGCTGAGTGTAGGGCTTGTTGGCTGAGTGTAGGCCTTTGTGGCTGAGTGTAGGCTTTGTGGAAAAGCTGAGTTGTAGGGCCTTGGGCCTGAGGTGTAGGAACCAGTTTGAGTTCTGAGACAGTGGTGAAGTTTGGCCGAATCTAGTACACTGCTAGATAGGCGAAGGGGGAAAGTGGATGTACCCAAAGCTTGGGAACCACTATAAAACTCTGTGTCTGCTGTGCTGTGCTTTGCTGTGTATGCTGTGTGTTTGCTGTGCAAAAGTAGAGTAGATTCTGTGTTATAACTGATTGCTGCCATTAAAGTTTTAAAAAAAGAATTAGGTCACCTATTCACCCCCCCCCTCTAGGTGTTTAGGTACTATATCTTTCAAGTGGTATCAGAGGCAGGTTCCTCAAAAAGGACTAACAGTCTGAGGAGATCCTGATTGGCAGATTCAGTCTAAGGTAAATTACAGATTTAAGAAATTCAAGAACCATGGGTTCCTCTGAGAATCACAAGGAATTGGGTTCTATGAAATTACCTATATGGAGAAAGGAAATCTTTGGGATCTGGAAGGAAAGAGTAAGGCTGTTTATGGAAGCCTCAGACCCTAGGATTTACATCACAGTCAAAGAGGGGCCATATGTGCCCATGAAGATATCAATTCTAGATGCAAATCAGAGAACACCAAAGGATTTCTCTGAAATGACTAAGGATGAGATTGTCCTAGCCACCATGGACAAAAGGGCTCAAAACATTATAGTGAGTGTCATAGATGATGCAACTTTTCAGAATCTTATACACTGTAAGACAGCCAAAGAGATGTGGGACACTCTTATTGTGTATATGGAGGGTTCTGAAGAAGTTAGGCAAGATAGAAAATCCTTGCTAAATCAAGAGTATGAAAGTTTTAGACAAGGAAAGGGTGATAGCATAACTGAGTGCTATAAGAAGTTCTACAGGATAGTGAATGAACTCATGTGTTATGGAAGAGAGTTCAGTAATTATGAACTAAATGACAAGTTCCTAAGGTCCCTAACTAAAGATTGGGACACAAAGATCTGTGTCATTAGAGAAATGGCTAAGTTGGGAGAAATTCCTCCACCTACACTGTTTGGCAAATTGTTGTCATATGAAATGCAATTGACAGTGAGGAAAGAGGAGGAGAAATCAACAAGAACTGAACACAAGGAAAGAACAGTAGCTTTCAAGACAGAAGCCTCCAGAAAGTGCAGGAATAAGTCACCAACTCCACCTCCAAAGGTAGTTGAATCAGAGTCAGATGAGTCAGTCAGCACAAAATCTGAAAGCAGTGAAAGTGATGAAGACTTTGCTGCCTTCACTAGACATTTTCAGAAATTCTTGAAGAAGAAACAGTGGAGGACAAGGCCTTCTACTTCACAAGGAAAAGAAGACTTCTATCAGAACAAAAAGTCTTCAAAGAAGGACAGAAAGAGGACTAAATCTAGCAAGGCAACTGTTTCAAAAATAGTGTGCTATTGCTGCAATAGACAAGGCCATGTTGTTGCAGATTATCCTGAAAAGAGAAAAGAGTCTAGTGACAGGAAGAAGACTCATTTCAAAGGCAAGAAAGAGAAGTCTTTTGTTGCCAAGAAGGAGAAGACTCTATCAGATATCTCTTCTTCAGAAACTGAGTCTGATGCTGAGGCATACATAGGGATGTTTGCTGAAGAAGAAGAAGAAGAATTCATGCAGATCATGGAGTCTATATATGAACAAGAAGACAGTCAATGCCAAGGGCTAATGGCTTTGACAGAGAATGATAAAATCCTGGAGCAGCCAGGATCCCAGTAAGGTACAAAGTTCAACTTTAAGTTCAGTTTCTTGTGCCAGTACAGAATCAGATTCATCTTCATCAAGTGATGAAAGTGCATCTGAGTCTGAGGAAGATATTCATCAGCTGATAGATGAATATAAAGTACTGTTGCAAGCTTATAAGAAGAGCAAGTCCCTTGCCAAAAGTCAGGCAAAGGAAATTGCTGATCTCAAAGCTGCTGCAACAGAATTTGAGAACTTATTTGATCAAAAGCTTAATGAGATAGCCAGACTGAAGCACATTACAGTGATTCAGATGGGTACTATAACATTTAAAAATGATCAAATCAAGAGTCTGGAGATCAATCTTCAGAAAGAGAGAGAGCTTGTTGCTAGGTTTTCTAAACCTAAGTCAGTGTTACCCATAATTGATGAATTTGTTCATCACAAGGGTAAAGCTGGACTGAGATTTACTAGACCTGCAAGGACTGAGCAGTCCAAGTCCAAGTCCAAGGGCAAATCCCCAACATTCAACAAGTCTGATGTTGATAAGACAGCAAAGACAGTACCTAAGCAAAGGTACAATAAGTTTGAATGTTGGTGTTGTGGCAAGGTTGGCCACTTTGCAGTGGACTGTTGGCACAATGCTATTGCCAAAGTGAGTAACAAACTACCTGTTGGAAAGCCAGTAGGTAGCTTTGTCAAGTTAAAAACTAACAAGTACCAAGGACCCAAGAATACTTTGGGTTCTAAGGTTCATTAATCTGTTTTGCAGGTGAGTCCAAGTGGCCATACCCCAACATGGTACTTGGACAGTGGATGTTCCAGACATATGACTGGAACTAGAGGATTACTAAAGGACTACATTCCAATAAAAGATGGTCCAAAAGTCACCTTTGGTGGTTCTGAAAAAGGAATCATCAAAGGATTTGGTAACATTTCTAGCAACTTGGTTACCATTACTCAAGTGGCTTATGTTAAAGGGTTGAAACACAACCTAATAAGTATAAGTCAATTAAGTGATGTAGGGTATGACATCTCATTTGTTAAAAATGGTTGTCATATCAAGAGGTCAACTGATCAAGAGATCATTTTGACTGGTTATAGGAAAAGGAATGTCTATTGCTTAGACATTATGGTTGAGAACAATGGTTCTCCAGTGTGTCTTGTAGCTGATGAGACAGTCTCTCATTGTGTCAAATGGCATAAGATGCTTGCCCATCTTAACTACAAGACTATTGGCAAACTCTTTAGCAAAGAGTTAGTGAGGAATGGTCCTCAAGTTAAGTGTGTTAAAGATGGTATTTGCTCAGCTTGTCAAAAGGGCAAGCAGACTAGATCCACCTTTAGAAGCATAGAAAACAAAGATGCTGTGAGGTGTTTATACCTCTTGCATATGGATCTCTTTGGTCCAATGTCAGTTCACAGCTTAGGTAGGAAGGTCTATACCCTTGTAGTTGTAGATGACTACTCAAGGTTTTCCTGGGTGTTCTTCTTAAGACAGAAATCTGAAACACCTAGTGTCTTCTATAGCTTTGTCAAGCAAATTCAGAATGAACTAAATAGTATAGTGGTCAAGATAAGAAGTGACCATGGTACTGAATTTCAGTCTGATAGCATGACAAAACTATGTGAAGAATTTGGGATATTTCAAGAGTTTTCTTCACCTAGAACACCTCAGCAAAATGGCATTGCTGAGAGGAAGAATATGACCTTGATAGAGGCTGGTAGGACCCTATTAAGTGATACATCACTGCCAGAATATTTCTGGGCTGAAGCAGTTAATACTGCATGCCATGTTATAAATAGGGCTACCATCACTAAAGGGCTCAACAAGACCCCCTATGAAGTTGTGAAAGGCAGGAAACCAAACCTATCCTACTTCAGGATCTTTGGTTGCAAATGCTTCATACTTAACAATGGGAAGTCTTACTTGACTAAGTTTGCTGCCAAGTCCCAAGAGGGAATTTTTGTTGGGTACAACAATAACAGTAAGGCTTATAGAGTCTACAACTTGTCTACACAAGTTGTAGAAGAAGCTGTACATGTAGTTTTTGATGAGACTAAACTTATTAACAATGAGTTGTCTAGTAGTGTATGCAGCCCCGCAGGTTTAACAAAGAAAATGGAGAAGCTTACTATAGAAGAAGTACCTACTGCAAGACAGCAAGTAGAAGACAGTAGCTGTTGTCCAGGGGGAGAACTACATGTGCCAATTGCTGATGAAGTTCAAGGAGTACAGCATGATGGAGATGCTGAAGAGGTTCAACCAGAAGTTAGAATGCCCCCAGCTAACAGGCATCTTAGAGATCATCCAGTAGAGCAGATTATTGGAGATCCAAGACAAGGAGTACAAACAAGGAGCAGAAACCTGAATGCAGCAATCTACTCCAGTTTTCTATCTCAAGTTAAACCTAAGAAGTTTGAAGAAGCCATACTAGGTCCACAATGGACTGAAGCAATGCAAGAAGAGCTTAATCAGTTCAAGAGGTGCAAGGTCTGGGAACTTGTTCCTAAATCTAAAGACCACAATATAATAGGAACCAAGTGGATCTACATGAATAAGATGGATGAACAAGGGGTCATCATTAAGAATAAAGCAAGATTGGTTGCTAAAGGATATAAGCAAGAAGAAGGTATTGACTTTGATCAAACCTTTGCTCCAGTAGCCAGACTGGAAGCCATAAGGATGTTCTTGGCCTATGCAACCTATCAAGGATTCAAGGTTTACCAAATGGATGTCAAGTCAGCATTCCTGAATGGTAATCTTAAAGAGGAAGTCTATGTGGAACAGCCTTCAGGTTTTGTTGATTCAACTCTACCTCATCATGTCTATAGACTTAGGAAAGCTTTATATGGGTTAAAGCAAGCCCCTAGGGCTTGGTATGAAACCCTATCTAGTTTCCTCATTGAGAACAAGTTCTCAAGGGGGAAAATAGATAAGACTCTATTCCTTAGGGAATCTAGAGGCAAAGTTATACTAGTCCAAATATATGTAGATGACATTATATTTGGGTCTACTGAAAGCAGCCTTTGCAAAAAGTTTGCAAAACTTATGCAAGGTCAATTTGAGATGAGTAGTATGGGAGAGCTGAAGTTTTTCTTGGGTCTCCAAGTTAAACAGACTGAGAATGGTTTATCCATATGTCAGTCCAAGTTCACCCTAGAACTCATAAGGAAGTATGGTATGGATTCATCCAGCACCATGAAGACTCCTATGGGGTCAAGTATGTCTCTTAGCAAGGATGATGCAGGGAAACCTGTAGATGAAACCTTGTATAGAGGGATAGTTGGCTCCCTATTATACTTGACTGCAAGTAGACCAGATATCATGTATGCTACATGTGTCTGTGCCAGGTATCAAGCCTGCCCTAAAGAGTCTCATTTGACAGCAGTCAAAAGAATATTGAGATATCTAAAGGGCACTCCCTATCTAGGCCTCTAGTACCCTAGGAATAGAGATTTTGAACTAACGGGTTATTCAGATGCAGACTTTGCAGGATGCAAAGAAGATAGAAAAAGCACTACTGGAACCTGTCAATTCCTAGGTGGGAGACTAATTTCATGGAGTAGCAAAAAGCAAACAAGTGTGGCTATCTCCACTGCAGAGTCAGAGTATGTGGCTGCTGGAAGTTACTGTGCTCAACTTCTGTGGATACAACATCAGCTAGAGGACTATGGATTTCAGGTAAGTAGAACTCCACTCTTTTGTGATTCTACTAGTGCTATTTCAATAGCTAATAATCCTGTATCCCATAGTAGAACAAAACATATTGAAATTAAATATCATTTTCTTAGGGAGCATGTAGAAAGAGAAGATATTTTATTAGAATATGTTAAAACTGATAATCAAGTAGCTGATATGTATACTAAGCCCCTAGAAGAAGCTAAGTTCAATAGATTTAAAATTGAACTAGGAATGATAAACTTAGAGTAAGTTTACAGAATTAAAAATGGCTAAGTAAAAAGGTGTCGACACATAGACAAGTCTATGTCGACACAGAATAGTGGTGTCGACACTTCAGGAAAAAGGTGTCGACACATCTAGGAAGTTGGTGTCGACACTTCAGAATATTAGTGTCGACACATGACATGTAGGTGTCGACACTTCCAATGTGGTGTCGACACTTAGTATTTACTCAGAATTTTCTAAGTAAAGTCTTGACAATGTGTCAAGTTATGTTGTGTCGACACATAAACAAGTGTCGACACATAAAATCTGTTGACTAAACTTGTGTCGACACATATGTGTCGAGACATTATAAGTCAGTGTCGACACTTATTGCCAGTGTCGACACATTTTCAGTTAGCTGTCCCGCCTGTTCATCTTCAAAATTAGAAAGGTATAAATAGGGTTTTGTCTTTGTTTGTCGACACGCTTTCAAAGTTTCGAGACCAAACTTCTGTGTCGACACCTCTCTTTTCTCAAGACAAATTCTACAAATCCTAATGGCGCCTAAGCTAGAGGAGAACGTCAACGAAGGATACGAGCTGGTGCGCGGCGCTTTTGAGGATGCTGATCAAGAAATCAAGCTCGTGCTAACCCTAGTTGCCGATTCAGGATTGGAATATCTTGTTTCAGAACCTACTAAGATATGGAAGAAAGAGGTACTTGAATTCCTCAATGGAGCTAAAGTGGATGAATCTGGATACAAGATCAAATCCAGAGTTCATGGAACAAAGGTTAAGATTTCGCCAAAGAGCTTGAGGAAGGTGCTTCAATTGCCAAGAACTAAGGAGGAAGATGAGGTTACTGCTTCAAGGACCAGGGAATCTCTAACCTGGTGTGGACTAGACTCTAAGATGAAGATTGGTTCTATTTTCAATAGAAAAGGCATGAACAATCAAGGCAAATTCATGTCTGAGATAGTTGGCAAGGTAATTTTAAGCAAGCCAGGAGGGCATGAAAGAGTGTCTGCCTCTATGTTCAATATAATGACCAGGATTATCTTCACTTTAAGAACTGATTGGTCTGTTATAGTATTTGAGAAAATCAAAGAAAGCTTGAAGAAGCCCAATCTGGGCAGAATCATAAGTTTATACCTAGCTGGTGCCATACCAGAGGTTATGCAACAGGCTGCTGGAAGCAAAATCAATCATATGAGGAAAATGGATCTGAGAATTTTCTCAAGATGGGACAGGGTGTTGTCTAAGGAGATGCCAACCCCTGAGAAGATAGTTTCTGAGAAGGAGATTGCTCCAAAGAAGAAAAGGAAAACTGCTCCAGTGGCTCAAGTGTCCACTAGCAGCTCTGATAGTGAAGAATAGGTTGTCTTCACTCCAGATGAGCATGAGGAAGAGCCTGCAGTGAAGTCTCCTGCTCCTCAAGATGATGCTGAGATCCAGGGGGAGCTACCTCTAGCAAGCCCCATCCACAAGGATCAAAGCCAGGGGGAGCTTCCAGTTGTAGATGAACCCACTACACTGGAAAGTGAACAAGCAACCACCATTATACTAGAGGTAATCACTGAACTAAACACTTTAGATTTTCCTATGGAAGATACTGATTTGTCTGATGTTCATCAGCAAACTCAGCTGGATAGTCAAGTTTCAGATGCTGTTATAGAAGACACATCTGCTGTACTAGAAGTTGTTCCTGATTCAGTGGTTGAAGAACCTAGAATTTCTCCTGCTCAGTCTCCACAAGAATACACCATGGAAGATTTATTCCTAAATCTGGATCAAGCAGATTTTGACAAGGAAACTGATGCTGCTGAGAAGGAGAATGCTCCACTTGAGGGGGAGCAAGTGCAAGTTCATGAAGAGCCTATGAGGCAAGAAACTGAGAAGGCACCAAATGTGCCAGCTGAAAAGCCTCCAAGCCCTAAGGAGAGGGTGGATATTGCCAGCACATCTGCCTCTGAAGATGAGGAGATTGCTAGGGCTAAGAAGCAGAAACTTTATGTATTCAAAAGGAGTCAAAGTTATAAGAAGGCTCTACAATCTATTGCACCACAGCCTATAGTTCAGCAAACTCCAACTGTTGATTATAGTGCTTTAATGGTTGCACTGCAGATAAAACTGGATGAACATAGAAAAGCCATAGAGACTTATGTGGATGAAGGGCAGAAATCATTGCAATTTGATCTGGCCCAGGATATTAAATCCATAAGATTTGAGATGAACCTCAACAAGAAAGAGATGACAGACTGCTTCCACAAAGGGGGGAATGCAGTGGTGTACTTGGCTACACACCAAGAAAAGATAAAAGCCCAAGTGGATGACATAGCATTGAAGCAATGGTATGTTCTTGAAAATCAGATAAGGATGAATGACAATTTGACTGCTTCCCATAATGTTATTGTCACTGAATTAAAGAACCAGGCTGCTGGACCTTCTACTTCTACTGCTACTATTAAAGCTGAATTTGATAAAGTATTCCAAGAAGAACTCTCTAATATTAAGACTGTCATTCAAGAATCTCAGAAGCTGATAACTGACAAACTCCAAAGGTTAAAACCTTTCTTCAAAGATGGAGTAAATTACTTGGATAATCAGGTGAGATTTCAAAAGGATGATGTGAGAGATCATATTGAAAGAGAAGTCATAAAGGGGGAGAGAGTGTTAGTCAAGGAAAGTTCTGATCATGCCAAATGGATATCCAATTCTATCAGAGCTACACTGGGTTATCCTCCTCTTTGTGATGATGACAATGTGGCAGAATCTGGAATTCAACCTGCATATCTTGGAGGAGAGTAACCTGAAGTGGCTCAAGTCATATACCCTCCTCCAGATTTTGAAATGATTCATGCTGATGTACAGACCATGTATAGCCCACCTGGGGGCAAGGACAATGTCAATATTGAAAAGGTTGATCAGCCTATATCTGAAGTCATGCAAGAGGCATTACAGAAAGAAGAAGAGACAAGATTATCAAAGAAGAGGTTTAGGGAACAAGCTGAGCAAAGACCAGACTTTGAGCAGTGGAGCCCTACCTCTAGAAACATTATATTGACTGCCTGGAAAGCTGCCAAAGACAACATTCATGACAGGAACAAGTGGTTCTCTGAGGCTGAATGGAGGAAACATGAATCAAGGCAAGAGGCAATAGTCCAATATAGAAGGAAGGCAAAGATGGGAAAGCTACCTCCTACTGCCCAGGAGCCTAGCAAGTACTTTCCTAAGCCATACCATTATTTTGAAAGACAGAAAATTAAAGCAGAAGAGCTTAAGAAGAAAGATCTGAAAGGCAAGAAGCCTGCTGATGCTGAAGCTGCTGACGCTCCTGTCCAAGCTAAAGTTCAAGCTGGCAAAGGAATTGTGATTAAGGAACCAGAACTGAAATAGATTTAGAATTTTCTTGAAGTTTATTTTGTAATCTTTTGGATGTAAAACATTTTGTGAACTTCTGAAAATGTATAAGACAGATATTAGAACAATATGTTATATGATTAATCTATTTCATGTTTGTTCTGTGATAATGTCTATGTCTATTTCATATTTGTTCTGTAATGATGTATTTGTATACATGTGAAATTGATACATGTTTATGTTTACCCTGCTGTACATAATCCTGCTTTACATCATTTTGTATTTTAATTATGAATGGTGTATATCATTGACTAAGGGTTATGACTTCTCCAAATAGGGGGAGATTGTTGGGTACATTGGTTTAAATGTACCTGATTTGAAGAAGCCTCACCCAACTCAATGATATACATCATAATGTATTTGATGTATGTTGAGTTTACTTGTGCAGGTTAAGTATTTGCAGGACTGAAGCAAAAAGTTTCTAAGTACATGTGTCGACACCCAGAGAACAATGTGTCGACACTTAAGAAGACTTGTGTCGACACCCAGGCAAGTAGTGTCGACACTTGGAGTCATTGTGTCGACACCTGGGATGCAAAGTCGACACCAGACACAAAGTGTCGACACAAGGAGCTGTGTCGACACTCAATGAAGAAAGTACAGTAAAGCAGTGTCGACACTTAACAGCAGTGTCGACACCTAGAAGAACTGTGTCGACACTCAGTAAAAGTCAGCAGAGACTAAGTATAAGTGTTGACACCCAGAACAATGTGTCGACACTCAACAGAAGAGTCAGCACTTGAAGAAAGTGTCGACACCAAGAACAATGTGTCGACACTCAACAGAAGAGTCAACATTTGAAGTAAGTGTCGACACCCAGAACAATGTGTCGACACTCAGCTGAAGACTCTTCACTTGAAGAAAGTGTCGACACATGGAGCTGTGTCGACACTTAGCAAAGAACAGCAAGATCAACAAATTATTCTAAGTACAAGTGTCGACACTATGGGAATGTGTCGACACTCAGCTGAAGTCTCAACAGAAGAATCAAGTGTCGACACAAGGAGCTGTGTCGACACTCATCAAAGTATCAACACTGAAGACTATGTGTCGACACCAAGAAGCAGTGTCGACACTTAACAGATTCAACACATGAAGATGTGTCGACACAAAGGAGATGTGTCGACACTTAGAAGAATTCAGCAAAAGATAGAAGATCAAGTACTTGTGTCGACACTCAATTTCAGTGTCGACACATAAAGAAGAAACTGTGTCGAGACATAGATTCTACAACACAAGGAGTTGTGTCGACACCTTGTAGACTTGTGTCGACACTTACACAACTTGTGTCGACACTTGGTCTATAAGTGTCGACACTTAAAGAAAGAAAGTCTCGACACTTTCAGACAGTTAGAGAACTTTCAAGAACTGACTGGATGACTTGACAGCTGCCGTTCCAGCCGGTCTACAGCACCTGTCAGAGATGTCAGAATTCAGTTATGGACCGGACCAGCCGGTTACCATGAAGAAGGCCTATAAATAGGCTCATACAGTTTACAGAAACTGTTGTTGAAGTTGTTCAAAGGTGGTTCACAGAATTGTTCAAAGTTATTGATCAAGTATCAAAACAAGAAGATCTAGCTGTCCAAGTGCAGATCTAAGAAGTTGGAGAGAGAGGGCTACATCCAAGAAATCAGCCATTGGAACTAGGCTGAGAAGAAGGGTTCAGATATATTCTGGATCTTAAGAAGCAGAGATCAAGGATCAACTGCAGAAGGAGTCAATCTAATTGAGTTCTACTTTCAAGAAGCTTTGAAGAAAGCTAAGTCAGATTGAATCCAGCTGAGTTCTTCCAAGAACTCATCAAGAAACTCTCAACTCCCCTCTCTTGTTTCTGAGTTGCTGAGTTATCATTTGTAAATTCATTTTTATCTTGTAAGATCCTTTGGATCTGAGCGTTTGTAAGCCTGTAATTATAAAGGCTGAGGGTAGGGCTTGAGAGCCTGAGTGTAGGAGATTGGAATCTTTGAGTGTAGGCCTTGGTGGCTGAGTGTGGGCCTTGTTGGCTGAGTGTAGGCCTTTGTGGCTGAGTGTAGGCTTTGTGGAAAAGCTGAGTTGTAGGGCCTTGGGCCTGAGGTGTAGGAACCAGTTTGAGTTCTGAGACTGTGGTGAAGTTTGGACGAATCTAGTACACTGCTAGATAGGCGAAGGGGGAAAGTGGATGTACCCAAAGCTTGAGGAACCACTATAAAACTCTGTGTCTGCTGTGCTGTGCTTTGTTGTGTATGCTGTGTGTTTGCTGTGCAAAAGTAGAGTAGATTCTGTGTTATAACTGATTGCTGCCATTAAAGTTTTAAAAAAAAGAATTAGGTCACCTATTCACCCCCCCCCCCTCTAGGTGTTTAGGTACTATATCTTTCACATTGTCTGAACCTCCAAAAATGACTTTTGGTCCATCTTTAACTGGGGTGTAATCACGTAAAAGGCTATTTGTCCTGGTCATGTGTCGAGAGCATCTGTTGTCCAAATACAAGATTGGCGTTCTGCCTTTGGACATACCTGCAAAAATAAATCATTTTACCTTAGGAACCCAAATATATTTGGGTCCTTGGTTTCTGGTCAGCGTACTCCCCCTTGGAACATTAGCCATGCGAGTGGTCTGTTTCACATGGCTAACTCGCGGGTTCACAAAGTTAGCAAGGTTGTACTAGTAGTCGGCGCCAAAGTGACCAACTTTGTCGCAACACCAACAGTCAAATCTGTTGTATCTCCTCTTGTACTCATGCTTTACCCTTTGAATGTGAGGTCTAGTAGGGGTAGCATTCTTAGAGGTGGAAGCCTCATGTTTGCAGCATACATAAGGTTTCTGCATCTCCTATTCCTTAAGCACAACAGATTTGGCTTTCGGTGACTTCTTTTTGTTATGGCCATGTACATATGGACAATAACGTTTCATTTGAATCTCTTCATAAGGTGCTTTGAACACGCTAGCACCAAAGTCTCGGGGACAGGTCCATCCCTGGTATTTGGTCTTTGGCTCTACATAAGTATACCTTACATGATGACCATAGGATGACTCTCGGTCAAACTTGTTCGTTGGGAAGATGGCTTTCCTGAACGAAGGTTGACTCATGGGGGCTTTCCCCTTTTCTTTGGAGCTAGCCTTCTAGGCAGCCTTACCCTTACCACCGACGTGGCCAAGACCACTACCCTTCTTTTGAGCTGAGAATTCATCGATGAGAGGGAGAACAGTTTTCGGCTTGGAGTAACTCTCAACGAGTTTTTTCTCAACCTCGAGCTTTTCTTCCAGCTCATCAAGATACTTTTCTTTCAGCTTTAACATCTCAGCAGAGTCCTTGAGTTCCTCTTTCAAGGAGTGGACTTCGTATCTGAGAGGAAGTAATTGTGCAATTTCTTCCTTCAGATATGCTTTCACTACCTTGAGCGAGGCAATCTCTTTAACTTGCTTTCGAACTACCTTTCGGCATTTGTCGAAAGCCTTTAACAACTGCTCGTGTTGAGCCATCAACTCTGACTCATTCTCATCAGACGAGTAGTCTTCATGACCATTCGAGGAAGTTTCAGATTCAGAGAGAATGGTGTGCGAGTTTACCTTAATTCCCATGGTATTCTAAGTCCCCCACTTCCTCGTCAGATTGAGCCATCAACCTAAAGTAGGCTTCTTTGTTTGCAGAACTTGACTAACTCGAGTCACTATCACTGAGATTCTTCCATCTTTTTGGCGATGAAGCTTTTCTCTTCTTTCTTTTTCCCTTTGAAGGATCTTTTCTCGTCCTTCCTAGAGCTATCTTTATTCTTGTACGGACACTCTGTAATCATGTGACCTGATTTGTTACAACAGTAGCAAACAACATCAGAAGAAAACTGTTTGTTTGGTTTAGATTTATACCTGTCTTCCTTGTTATAGCTTTTCTTAGTTCGATCACCATCACGTCGTGATCTTCTGGAGTCTGAAGAGAAGGACTTGTTTTTCATCTATCTCCTCTTGCATAGCAGCTTCTTGAACTGCTTGGAGAGGAGGGAGAATTCTCCATCTGATAGTTCGGAGCCAGACGTGTTAGGCTCAGAGTCTTCAGGAGTGTCAGGAGCTCGTGTCCTTACTGGTGACAGAGCTTTAGACTTTCTTGAACCTTCTACCTTTAGGGATGTAGACTTCTATTTGCTTGAAGATCGATTAGCTTGCTTCTCCTTCTTTCTTGTGTTCATTTGGAGTTCATAGGAGAGCAATTTACCGAAAAGATTCTATGGGTCGATCTCTGGCAACTTTCCAAATTCTCTGATGGCGACAACCTTTGTGTCCCAATCCTTTGTGATGGATCTATGGAACTTGTCATTTAGTTCACCATAGGTGAAGAAGCAGCCGTAGTTCCTGAGACTGTTCACTATCTTGAAGAACTTTTCAAAGTTGTCAACTATGGAGTCATCTGCACCTTGCGTGAAGGCTTTATACACCTAGTTCAACAACGATCTGCGATCGTCTCTTACTTCTTCGGTGCCTTCCATCAGGACAACCATACAATCCCACATCTCTTTAGCAAACTTGCAGTGGAATAAGTTCTAAGGCACGGAATCATCCACTGCACTCGCTATGATATTCTTAGCATTATTATCAAGGGAGACTAAGTCAATCTCATCCATAGTAAGATCCATCATCTTCTTTGGAATCATGATTATTGGATTTATTGTGAGATCCATCTTCTACTATCTGGAAAATCCCTGGATCAACAGCTACCATGAAGAACCGTACACATTCTTTCCACATGGGAAAGTTTTCCTTTATGCATACCGGTAGCTTCATGGACGACAAGTCTTTGCTTCTTTCAATCGTGAAGGTGCGAAATCTCTGAATGTTAGATCATGGATCTTGATCAAGGTGTTAACCTTATTTGACCAACCTCCCTCTGATACCACTTGAAAGTATCTAGCGCCTACCTAAATCACCTAGAGGGGGGGGGG
This sequence comes from Platanthera guangdongensis, assembly GCA_039583875.1. Classification (NCBI taxonomy): domain Eukaryota; kingdom Viridiplantae; phylum Streptophyta; class Magnoliopsida; order Asparagales; family Orchidaceae; genus Platanthera; species Platanthera guangdongensis. The sequence goes on along the minus strand of CM077151.1, from coordinate 243,346,606 downwards.
GGGGGTGAATTGGTGATGTTTGTGTCTTTTTGCGGAATAAAAATATTTAAAAGACAAGCACACAAACACATAGATTTTAATAGTGGTTCCCCGTATTGGGTACGTCCACTGTCCCGCCTCACCTATCTACCACAAAGGGTACGATTCGACTACTTCAACTTTCTCAGATTAAACCAATCTTACACCTCGGAGCAATGCTCCTACACCTCGATCCATAACGGATCTACAAACTCGATCCACAACGGATCTACAAACTCGATCCACAAGCCGGATTTACAACCTCGATCACACAATGAAGGATTACATTGCATGGTCTCTTGTTTGGTGACTCATTGTAACCTGACATTGGTCTACACTTAGTAATATTAACCTGCAAGTACTCAACTAAAAGAAGGCATCAAATACAACCTTAATTCATCTTAGTTCAAGAGTGACTTTATACAAATATGGGTTATTATGGATACAATACCCAACACTTACCATACCTGGATGGATGCACACAAAGCTCATATCATTTAGGCTACTACCCGACGGTAATATCTACCACCCGCGCTAGCACATACTCTTATTTAAATAGCCTCTCTAGTCATTCTTTTAATAACTTGAACCACCAAAGTTATAACTCTAAACCCATTCGACTGAGCATGTTTCTCGAGAAAAACATGCTTTCTCGAGAAAAGAATTTATTTCTTGGGAAATCATATGGCTTCTCGAGAAATGTACTTAGCGAAAATTTCTTGAACTGAAGATAGATTTCTCGAGAAGAAGACAGCTTTCTCGAGAAATTCTTTGCTTTTCTCGAGAACAACTTGACTTCTCGAGACATTTATAAGGATTTTCTCGAGAAAATGACTTAGCATATTTTTCAGGTAATTTCCCGAGAAGTCTTGTAGTTTCTCGAGAAAAACATTTCTTTCTCGAGAAATTTACTTCGACTTCTCGAGAAATACATGTCATTTCTCGAGAAACAGACTTAGGAAATTTTCAGTGAAATTTTTCTTCTCATCTAAGTTGAAACCAGCAATCATTCTTTTCTTCCATTTCCTTAGTACTTGAAAATAAAGTGCATCCCAATAGAGAGGTTACACATGAGTCAACATCATGGATCACACAATGAGAGATTACATTGCATGGTCCTGTGTTTGGTGACTCATTGTAACCTGACATTGGTCTACGCTTAGCAATATTAACCTACAAGCACTCAACTAAAAGATGGCATCAAATACAACTTTAATTCATCTTAGTTCAAGAGTGACTTCATACAAATCTGGGATATTGTGGATACAATACCCAACACTTACCATACCTGGATGGATGTACACAAATCTCATATCATTTAGGCTACTGCCCGACGGTAATATCTACCACCCACACTAGCACGTAGTCTTATTTAAACAGCCTCTCTGGATGTTCTTTTAACAGCTTGAACCACCAAAGTTACAACTCCGAACCTATTGGACTGAGCCATAATCCCAAACATTTGTAGCTCTCCCTATATCAACCTTGATGATCAAGAGAGGAACTTGAAGGGACATTCAATCAATGTTCATTTCACACAAAGGAAAAAATGCAACGACAACTCCAATCTTCAGCATACCTTCGTCATCACCTTTAGAGTTACTTCAGATGGAGTTTTATTCATAAATTATATTTCTTATCTTGCATTTTCTTTCTTCATTTATTGACTACTTTTGTGTATCTTAGTGGAATTCGCCGCGTGTATTGGTGACTAGGTCGTACGTGGCTTAGGGAGGAATTCATCGTGGGTGTTGGCGACTAGATTTATGGATTAGGTCTAAGGGGAGATTTGATGCCTATCTAGGGAGAAATGGGATAGGGACAACTGGTCCTTATGGAGAAGGGTTTGTATAGAAAACAAAAGGATTTTTATATTCACCACTTTGATTTCTAGCATCATGGAAATAACTTTTTCGTAATCAATTTATCAGTGAAATATAATCATGCATTTTGTTCTATTAAATTGATTTCAATTTCCATTCTGTGAAGATATTTTAGAGGAATATTTTTTATTCAACATTTTTAAATAAAATTAAAATTTTGTAAACACTCTTGTTCACCTCCCCCATCCTCCATGGGCAATTGTAGATCTAACAAATGGTATCAGATCCAGGTTATTCCAAAAATGTTTTGCCATCTTGAATAATGGTGCATCATGATCTAGCTTTCAATGAGGGGCAAGGGATTAGTCGACCACCATTGTTCAGTAATTCTAATTATAATTATTGACAAACTAGGAAGATTCCTCAGAATCTCAACTTAGGTATACACCCAAACCCTACCTCAAGCTCTCAGCAGCCCTACCTCAGAGTTCACCAACTCCTGTAGATCAGAGACCCAACTGGTATCCTATCTCAGATCTTCACCAAGATTATATCTCAGACTTTCACAAAGTCCTACCTCAGGCTTTTCCCTAAGCCCTACCTCAGATCTATAATAGATCTTACAAAGAACTATTTTTAATTTATGTTACGACAGTCGACTCAAAGAAAGATAAACCTTGAATATATGAGTCTTCTATAGCTTTTTAGAGAAAGCTTTCTTCTTGAAGCAGCACCTGAACAGAGAGTGTCTTTTCTTTCAGAGCAGGTCCAGTGCTGTTCTAGCATGATTGAAGATGAGAACTGATTCATTCTTCTCCTTCAGCACGAAGAAGATCTTTCTTTTAGTTGAGTTGCTAGAAGAACATTTGCTCACAAAGTTTTTCTTCAGAGAGAGCTAGCACCAGTAGTTGAGATTTGTAGTTGCCTCTCATTTTTCTTAGTTCGAAAATATTCAAAGGTTACTGTTTGACTGCCCTAACTTATCCGTATATACTCTTGACTTTTCCAACAGTCAACGAATTAGAAAAAGTCTCATCAAAGTATGGGCAGGAAGAGAACGAGTTGACAACACCTTTTTGCACTTCCGCCAATTTGAAGTTCCACCAACCTAAGTACTCAACAGTAAGAATGTTGTCAAGACGATATCATTTTGAGAATGTTCATTCAAAATGATATCGTCTTGATGCAGCCATCATTCACAATGATATCATCGAGTACTCTTCACTTATCAAATTGATTTGTCTTGAACATCAGCAACTCTTCACTAATCTAACTGATTCAACTTGAACTTCAACAATTCTTCACCTAAGCTGAATTAGAGACATAAGTGAGTTTACTTATCCTCTAAACTAATCTCAGGACATATTGAGATTGACTGTCAACATGAGAAACTTGACCTGCATAGATTCAAATAGAATTTTCACCAAAGACAATATATACTTATCATTGTGAGAGATACTTCTTCAACTACTGGAATATTGAGGGAAATATTCCCAACAATCCATTTCTTGAAGATGTTAGAAGATGATTATTTATATAGAGAGAGAGACACATGATGAGTAATAATGAATAACATATAGGAGGAATGAGCTATAGTGATCATTACACATAGATCAGATTGTGGTTTGGAAGATTGAATTCGATAGATAAGATTAGGAAGATTATCCTCTACAATTAAAGTTTTTTCTTGAATTAGTCGATCATCATCTTGTTCCTGAATCTGAATAAAGAATCAGTTCTTCTTCTTCTCAAGGGCTTATTGACTGTTACATCAGATTCAGTGAAGATTAAAGCATAATCTAGAAAAAAATGCTAACAATCCTTGAGATCCTCTTATTTAAGGATTCATCAGATTTTCAGAAGTTAATTCACTTGATGCCAACAAGTCCACAAGATTCTGCTGAGAGGACTCGTCAAGAAGATTACTACACCTTCATATCCACGTCTAATTTCTGTTTTATGAACATTTTAGTTTGTGAAAACATTGATGTGGTCTCATAAAGATTTCATTGTAGCGGCTCGGAGCATCCATAATGACGGCCAGTAGCACTTCGAGATGCCTCCAAAGGTCACTAATATCTCCACTCCTCCCTCTACTTCCTTTCTCTCTACTGAAATTCTGAAAAGTGGGTCACCATAGGCCGTCACCCTCTTAGCTTCCATTGTCGTGTCGAATGCCATTTTGAAGGCGATGTTGATGCACCTTCCACTATCAGCCAAGATTCGAGCAATTGTAAAGTTCTTGATCGTTGCCTAGATAAACATTGCATTATAGAATGGGTTCTCATTCTCTAACATGTCTTTCGCCAAAAAAGTTATCTCCATTATTGAGGGAGGGCATCGAGATGTCGAGGTGATACTCCTCTTATAAATGATGTGTAGGCTCCCCTTTCGGGACGCGTCCATGCCTACGCCTCCATGGATGGATTTAATGCCTCCCTGAGTCCCCATATCGACCGTTTCTTCGCATCTTCCCCAAGACGGAGTATGATCAAGGATGCCTCTGACCTCCACTTTTTGTTGCTAATCTCCCCGCCCGACTCTTGGGGCTCTTCTACTCTTGCTATCATCCTCTTCACCTCTAAGAACCCTGGGAATGTTGAAGTGGCATGTCCTCCCACCTGATGGAAATCACAGTAGAGAGCTGTGATCCCATCCTGGCGCTCCTGAACTAGAGCTATCCACCTCTAATTGTGAGAATGGAAGTTGATCACCCTCACTTCTCAAGGGGCAGGGTGTGAAAGGTCTCCTGACGTCCCAACGCCTTCCTAACGAGTTCAAACATGCCTGATATTCAGGAGAATGACGCGGATCGGGTCCAAATTGACAAGGCCTTCCTCCTGCTTTCCTCCAAGGAGGTCTATTCATCAAGGTTTAGAACCTCCACTCGTGTTCCCTATGCTCTGGAATGGCTCCTAGCCTCCTCTCGTGCTCCATCTGTGGGATTGTTATTCTGGATAGTTGTGTTGGATGGTTGATTTCCCTTGGATCAGATCAAATGTAATCTATTCTTTGATATCTTTCATTATAATATGTTCCCTTTATTCTTGCTTCTAAAGGTCATGGTCTACCAAAACCCAGGATAGTCCATGCACATATCTGTTCTTTTTTCTCTATTTTATTTTTTTACTATTTACTTTGTGTTGCTTCAAGGGAATTGTTAAAGGCATCGCATTTTTGGCTAGTGGCACCGCTTTGTTAAAGGCAACACATTTTCTCATGTTTTCTTAAAAGCACCTAAAATTGTAATTGCATCGGAGGAGTGTTACCCAGCTTGAATTTCAATAAAAATATTCATGAAATTACATCATAAATTTCAGCAAAAAGTAGGTGTGCACAAAAAAACCGGTCCCAACCGGTCCGGTTGGGACCGGACCGGTTGGGACCGGACAGAGACCGGTCCCGGTTAGGACCGGTCCGGTCCCGGACCGGTCCTGTGGTCCCCGCCAGTCCATGTAAAAAGGGTAAAAACCGGTCCGGGACCGGTTTCGGGACCGGTCGGGACCGGCTAAAAGAGCCGTTAAGGCTCTTTTAATAGAACCGTTAACGGCTCTATTAAAAGAGCCTTAACGGCTCTTTTAATAGAGCCTTAACGGCTCTTTTAATAGAGCCGTTAACGGCTCTTTTAATGAGAGTCGTTCGGCTCTCATTAAAAGAGCCGAACGGCTCTTTTAATGAGCCTGCCACGTGGCAGGCTCATTAAAAGAGCCGAACGGCTCTTTATATGAGCCTGCCACGTGGCAGGCTCATATAAAGAGCCGTTTGGCTCTATTTTAAATAAAAAAAAATAAATTTTTTTTATTTAAACCCCCCCCCCCCCTCCCTCTCTCATATTTTTCTCTCTCTCTCTCACTATCTCTCTCACTACCTCTCTCACTCTCTCTCACTCATACTCGTGTTTAATGGCTTCCTCCTCCTCCATGCCGGCGTCCTCCTCAGCGTCCGTCGATCATGAGATCGTTGAGCACCGACATAAAGCGGCGGTATGGGATAACTTCGACAAAGTGCGGATCGGCGGCGAAATTAAGGCGAAGTGCAAACTTTGCGCGAAGCTTATGGCCGCTAATAGTAGCAACACAACGCTCGCCCGACACAACAAATCGTGTCTTTCCAAACAAGCCCCGTCGGAGGCCAACCAAGCTCAAATTTCGACGACCGGGCACATTTAGACGTATGACCAAGCTCGACAACGGGAGCGACAAATGGAGAATGTCATCAAAAGCGGACTTCCGTTCAACCACTACGACAACGACGAAATGACGTCTTACATACACGAAGCACTTCAACCAAAATATCAACAGGTAAGTCGTACTACAACTCGACGTGATGCTTTACAAGCTTACCTGCAATCAAAATTATTTTTACAAAATTTTTTTGAAACATTCGACGGTCGAGTTAGTTTAACGAGCGACGTTTGGACTAGCGGTTTAGTTGACGGTCTTTCGTACATTTGCATAACTTGTCACTGAGTCGATCCCGATAGTTGGGAGTTAAATAAACGTATAATTTGTTTTGAAGGTTTTGAATATCCGCACACCGGTAAAGCTATTTATCAGGTGATTATTAAGTGTATTAGAGATTTTAAAATAAAAGATTAAATTTTAATTATTTCGTTTGATAACGCCTCGAATAATAATATGGCTATTAAATATTTGATTAATGATTTGGAACCTATGCTAGATGGTATTTTTTTTCATACACGTTGCGTATGTCACGTTCTTAATTTAATTGTGCAAGATAGTTTAAGTTTTATGAAAAATTATGTTATTAAAATACGTACTATGTTACGAGTTATTTATAGTTCAAAACGGCGAAAACAAGATTTCAAAAAATTTGTTATAGCACAGGGTAAAAAATTTTTGGGTCCATCTTATGATATGCCGGTACGATGGAATTCCACGTACAAAATGTTAAAACGGGCTTTGTCACAAAAATCGTTATTGATAGAATTTTATAATAGTGTAGAAGAATCACATGATTTAGATGCGTCAGATTGGGCTATAATCGAAGATTACGTAAATTTATTAGAAAGTTTTTATCGGGCAACAACTATTTTATCGGGCGTTTATTATCCTACTAGCTCGCTTGTTATTGAAAATTTTTTATTAATTACTGAAACGTTTAAAACTTACAAAATTAACCCAATGTGGCGTCCGTTAATATTAGTAATGGAGGAAAAGTTTTTAAAATATTATACGCATATGCCACCTATGTTTTCTTGTGCTGCGGCTTTAAACCCTTTAATGAGTGTAGACGGGGTTGAAAATTTTATAGAGGAAATTAATCGAAATTTAGAGTTAAACGAATCTTCTAGTGATTTTCACAACGTTAGCGTTGCAAAATTTAATTCTGATTTTACTCGCCTATATAATTATTACGATCAACTATATGGATTGCGACCTCGCGAGGAATCCACCGCCCCTCGAACAAAAGATATTTTAAAAAATAGATTTTTAGAATTAGCTTCGAAGAAAAAACAACGAACTTCGAGTACTTTAAACGAATTAGGTTTATATAGCAAAACCCAGTTTCAAGATTTTATGACCGCATACGAAATAGAAAATTTTGATATTTTAAAATGGTGGAAAATTAAATGTAATAATTATCCTATTTTGGCCTTAATGGCCCGTGATTTACTAACCATCCAAGCTAGTACAGTAGCTTCGGAGTCTGCATTTTCTTTGAGTGGCAGGATTCTGAACGAGCGAAGGAGCCGTTTGACCGAAGAATCTTTGGAGATTTGCATTTGCTACAAGGACCATTTGGACGCTTTGAGGAGGAGACAACACGTCTCGTCAATTGAAGACAGTGAGTCTGAAGTTGAAGACGAGCTTAATAACTTAAATCTGGAGAGCGCGGCGGAATGAAGACGAGTCCAAGGCTCAAGTGCTCAACTCAAAATTTTGAATTTGTATTTTGTAATATAATTTCAAATTTAATAAAAATCTTCGTATTTTGATTTTTTATTATAATTTATAATTTGTATTTTGATTTTGTAGTTTAATTTCAAATTTAATAAAAAATTTTATTTACTTTGCAATTTTGCAATTCAATTTTGTAATTTGTATTTTGTAATTTGTATTATTTACATGTTAGTATAATAGTATTTAATTTAATTAAATCATTAAAATTAAAATATAATAATATAAAAAAATAATTAAAATAATTATTTTAAATAACCGGTCCCGGTCTGGGACCGGTTAGGACCGGTCCTTCCGGTCCCAGACGGTCCCGGTTTTCAAAGGAAAAACCGGTCCCGGACCGGGACCGGTTTTGGCAGGACCGGTCCGGGACCGGTATCCCAAAAGACCGGTCCTGCACAGGACCGGTCCCGGACCGGGACCGGGGTCTTTATGTGCACCCCTAGCAAAAAGACAAATTATTGTAAACAAAAAGTCATTAAATTTATCCTCCTTTCTCATCATGATCTTCATATTTTTATAAGAATAAAAAAACAAATCAACATAAAGTAAAAAAAGAAAATAATTCAAAATAATGATTGCTAATCATTATAAAAAATAATGAATAAAATTGAGCTAGATACCAACAGCGCACTTTTCATAACAGTCACACATTTCATAACAATTCAAAACTTCAAAAAAATGGAACCAGAGCTGCTACTTGGATAGGATGAACCAAATATGAAACTTTCGCTTGGTTATGGTTAAGAAACCAGTGGTGATGGTGGATACGCAGGAGGATGACATCGGTCTAATCCACACCCTCAATGACATGCTCTGAGGCGGCACAACATGAGAATTACAAAGTTGCAAACGTCCTCATCGATCAGATCTCCATAAGCGGAGGCGATATTTCGCCGAGTCTCTCGCCAACATCCTTGTCAGCTTTGAGCCCTACAAGCTCAGCCTCTCTCTGGCAACGGTGGATTTGGCGAATTTGAGGTCATCACAATAAATTCAGTTTTCAAGCTAGTGTGGTGCAAGTTAGTGTGGTGTCATTAGTGTTTTGGGGGTGTACTTTTAAGGGTTAAATTAGGAGAATTTGTGGTGACACTAGCCAAAATTACGGTGTCACTAGCCAAAATAAATTGGTTCAACAACTACTATTTTAACATTTTTTTTTGGCTAATAACAAGGGCTTAAAAAGAAATTGGAGTTCACATAGGCTGGGTTTGGCACGGCTTCTTGCGGCTTACTTGCTCCGGTGAGGTTTGACAAAAATGTCATTGTTATATCAAAATCTTATGCCCCAAACTAAATTTTTTGGGTAATGGTCGTAACATTTGTCTTACCAAACATACATTACAATGATGTTTTTGTCCAACCTCACCGGAGCAAATAAGTTGCGATAAGCCGCGCCAAACACAGCCTTAATGAAGAGAGCTCGAATCTGTTGATAGTAAATTGAATGTTGAAATAAAAGGGCTCACTATTTATAGGAGGCGACTACCCCTACTAGCTCGCCAACGAGATGTTGATCCGTGAAATCCATGTCAACGAGCTCCCAGCAGAGCAACCTTGCTAGTGAAATACAAAAAGAATACAACTCGCCAATAAGCCATTTCCACAGACAACACAAACACAGAGAAAAGAAAATGTGGGACAAACAATTATTAAGCATCACGCAAGAACCAACAAATCTAAGAGGGTTCATTGCATCTTATCTCAAAAACAAAGCAAATGTTTATGGATTACAATACTAAATAATATAAAATATTAAAGCGGGAATGTGTGCCTCGACGCCAAGGGATCAGGGAGAGGCTTGCTTTCCACCCCAAGTCGCTTGCCGTCTTGAACTCCGTCTGGGCCTGATTTATATGCAGCTCGTCCGGGCGAATGTGCTCTGCAATACTTACTGAGGCTCCGTTTGGGAGGACTTATTTTCACCGCTCCGGTTCATACAATCGTAACCGCTTAACCGGTGAAAATAAATCCCTCAAACTAAGCCTAAGTTGTTAGTGCCCCAGAAGGTCTAATTATCACATGCAAGGCATCCTCTAGGAGGCTCTGCCAAAGTTCCAGCTCCGCGACTGCACTCCAGGCTCAAGATAGCACAGTAGGCGGGATTCAGCCCCTTCAAGCCGTTTCAAGGTGCTCTTCAAACACCTCCATCTTTAGCATCTTGATCTCAAGGGATGTCACTCAGTGGTTGAGATCACGGTTCCTCTCCAACAAATTGTGTTTTTTTTCCACGGCAGGCTCTAACAGAAACTCGGTCCTGTCACTATGATGGCTCATTGGTAGCATTGGTAGCATTGGTAGGACAGTGCCTAAAGGTTGATCATTGATCAAAAGACAGACGGATTGGGGTCCCACCTGGCTCGCTTGCATATCGTAAAGAGCTGGACTAAGATTCTCTAAGAAACCCGTTGCGACCTCATTGCACCTAGCTAGCTGACGAGATCAACTTACCACAATTCGTTAACTACCCCCATTCAGCTTGCATGGGGTGGGGCCACCGCACTAACCCACCCCCAACAAAACCTTGTTGCATATAAATACAATCCCATGTCGAAGGGAAAGGGAGCACTTACGATCCCACAGGAGACCTCACCTAGAACTAGTTAGCTCTTCCTAGCATGCTCGGAGCCTGCACCTTCCCCCCAACCAAGCACAACCTTTGGTTTTTAGATGGAGAGTTCCTACATACGCTCGGGTGTGCGGTGGACCTCCTACCTGCACCTAGCCGGCATTGGGAATTGCTCGAGAGAGCAGACTCCGTCCATCCCATCCTCATTCTTGGGGAAAAATTTTGGGTGAGTTACACTCACCTAGATTAAGTGGGAGAATAAATAGGCGTGTTTTGGAGTGGGGCCCAGCTTGTTCATTCAAAACAGAAAAGGATTTCAAAATTTCAGTGAGATTTTTATGCTCGAAAAGTTGGCACGGTATTATGCCGAGGAGCAGATTACAAATTTTCAATTGGATATTTTGGGGTTTATTTATAGATAGAGATTTGGCACAGTATTACATAGAGTATTTTATACAAACAATGTTAAATTTGGGAATATTTAAGCTAAATACTCACAAATTTGACAGTAGAACAAAATAGTATTAGATGTAAACAATTTCACATTCCACTGTTAAAGAAAAACATGAAAATGGATTGAAGATGAAGGACCAAGTTGTGTCAAACTTTCAAAAGGGCTACTTTGAGCAATCTATTTATTGATATAGAAATTTGGCACAGTATTACAGAGAGTATTTTATACAAATAAGGTCAAATCTGGGGTATTTAAGTTATATACTCGCAAATATGACAGTACTCATAGTCAAATCTGATTGTCGAATAATCACAATACACAATTAAAGAAAATAATGAAAAATGAATCTCATTGCTTATTTGAATTCAATAAAAGACAGTTGAAGGTCCTAGCTTTGAACAGTATTACAGACAGCATTTTATACAAACAATGCCAAAAACTGAGAGTATTTAAGTTAAATACTCACATTTTTGACAGTTAAAAACTGAGAGTATTTAAGTTATATACTCGCAAATATTACACAGCAGTATTGGATTGAAAAAATACATACTCACAAATTTGACAGTACAACACAGACAGTATTTTGTACAAACATGATTAAACGTAAGAGTATTCAAGTTACATACTCACAAATAGGACAGTATTACACAGTATTATTTGATGATTTAAAAACAAACGAATAAACACTACAAAAATGAAAAATGAGAGATTTAAGGAATAACAACTTTTTCAGTGGAACATACCTTCAATATTACAAATTCGGATCAAATGCCGCTTTGAGCCACCACTGGAGAAAGAAAACGACTGTTGTCAGTTCGTTTAGACCGGAAACTCCTCAGTATGACGGAGGAGGCGGGGGATTAGTTGGTGCAATACTCCAAAATTGTTAGCACCGCCGGAGGAAGGATGTCTTGGCGTGAAGAGGAAAAGCCGGAAACTGGCTTTTTAAGGTTTCGCTCCGTTCACCGGATGTGAAAGAAAGGTAGGTTTCAAAAAAAATGGAAATCTGTTCTGAATGAACAAGATGAGCCCCACTCCAAAACACGCCTATTTATTCTCTCACCTAATTCTATGTGAGAGTAACGCACCCAAAAAAAATTACATGGGCTTTATTTCATTGAGGCAAGCAACTTGGCTCATACCCAAATTCAAACTTTGAGGCCAAAACTCTCTGCATCAACAATTATCTTCCTAATCAAAGTAAACTATGTTACTTAAAAAATATTCAATATTCATTATAATGATACTTTGATAGTAAGATTGAAATTTTGATAGTTATATCATTGAATATTCATTATGATTTTATGCACCTCAAATAATTCCTTACTCCAAAAAATTGTTTTCAGTGCCATATAAATAGTGCAACACTATTTTAATGAGACCAATGATCTTTTTTTAAGAGTAAAATTAGGTTGAATGTAGTTGAGTGAACAATTATTTTAGGCTTCATTTGATAACCCGTTTTTGCCGGGCGTTTGGAGCAAACGCCGCCAGACGGCGGGAAAACAAACGACCTTCGGCAGCGTTTGCTCCGTCTGCTCCCGACGCGCCCTGAAGAACGGATCAAAAAGCTCCGTCTGGAGCCCCACCTCCAGTTCAAACTCTCCGGTTCCACCCGCCGCTCCAAACAAAGCCTTTTATGAAAAAAAAATTCCCTACATTAAAAACCCAATACCGGTGCATTTATAGATGCAATAATGCAATATAGTTCTGTTTGGTTTAAAAGATTTGAAAAGGGACAATAAAAAGAAAATGGAGACGGAAATTATCCATTCATTTAACATAAATTAATTTTTCACATACTTCTTACTTGAGAATAAGCAGTCAATTCATTAAAAAAAATATCCGCAATACAAACAGATGTCATGTCAAGGACCGTAAATTCATTACTAATACAGTTCTGAACATAAAACCTCATAATTTGTTAATTTTTAGGCAATTACTTGGAGCCGGAGAACTTGCGGCCTGTCATCTTCTCAGACTCATAGAGGATATGGTTGATAAGGCCTCGAGCAGCACTAAGATGATTAAAATGAGGATGAAATTACAATAGAGATATTAATGATTTAAAAAAAATTACCCAAATCTTTCCTGTAAATTAACATAATTAGTAAGAGCACCTCTCTTATTTTTGAAATTGCAAAAAATTCCTCTTAAGTTTTCATTTCCCTACAAAAACCTCCTCTGATCTTTTCATTTCATTGCATCCATGGAGAACAATACCCCCAGGACATTGTACACCGAGGGGGTGTTTTTGTGCATGGATGTTATAAAATTTAAACTTCAGGAGAGGTTTTTGTAATTAAATGAAACTTTATGGAAAATTTTTTGTAATTTCGAAAATAAGAGGAGTGTTGTAAATAATTTAGCAAAGTTAGAGGGGAGGTCCCGGTAAATGGCCCTTATTATAAAATAAAAAAATCAAAAAAGGTAAGAGTAAACATTTTACTCGTCCTTGAGTTTCTGGATCCTCATTGGATCAATCTCATGCATGTGTTTCCTGAACTGCTGCCTCACCATATCCACAACAAGCTCAGTGTTATGTTGCTGTGGAAAGTATGGTCACTGTTAATAACTCTACAAAACTAGCATAGAAAAATATTATCTTTTATGAATGGCTAATATTAAAAAGAAATCAAAACACCTAAATGTGAATATTTTTCACCATCATCGTTAGAATATGTGAGGTATTATTGATTTTAGATCAAACACAGTCCATTCTAAGATGAAATTCAAAGTTTCACTTTCTTTATTGAGATGGTTTGCGAGCACTTCTAATAGGTCATCCATCCTGAATGTACCCCCCACCGGAAAGACTTAACTGAGGCTTCATTTGACAGCAGGAAAACAAATGTTGTCCGGCAGCGTTTGCTCCGTAACTCTCGTAGCAAGGCGAAAAAGCCCCGCAAACGGAGTATCTCGAACTCCCGCCTCCCCCCTCCGGTCGGAAAGCTCCCAGACGCCGGCAAATGAAGCCTGGGTTATTAATTGAAATCCGGACCCTGTGCTCTTAGAAGGTAAAACATATTTGTTGTGCCGCGCTAGCCCCCAGACAAACGACTCTCATATAATTCCTGTTACTTTCCATGCTAAAAAGATTGAATAGTGCATAAGCTAGTTACATGAGTTCTAATTGGCAGTTTTGTGGGCCCCATATAAAAAAATCATTTTAAAAAATAAACTAGGCTACTCATCACGACTATTCCTCACTCATACACTGTATATCCGTACACTGTGAACAACTATGATGGTGAAGGTCTCCGGAATGAGAGCTACTCATACACTATTACGGTGGCGTGCATTTAAGGGTTTCAAAGGACTGTGCGCTTTCTTTGCGCACGATCATGCGTGTTCATTTTGCCGCAACTCTTCATTTTTCCCAATCTCTGTGATTAGTCGCGACTCGTGCGCTTTTACGCTTGCATGACCGTGCGCGGGGTAAAGCGCACGACCTCTTTTTGGCTGCCAGTGGTCCACCGTTTCACGCCTAAATCCTGTTCTCCGCGCATGCTCGGACGCCCAACTGTGCGTCCGACTGTGAGCAACTATTAAAACTGACGAATTACAAATTCAAATTCAGATTTGGACGATGACTTTGATTCCTTCGGGATTTTCGGCTCCCCTCCTTGTTTCTGCATAATCAGTGGGATTCGTCCCTGAATGATCTACATTCATCTCAAACTTCACGGGAGTGTCTCCAATGATTGAAGTCACAACGCAAGGAGCTTGTGGATCGTGATGTGAATGGAGCAAACCACCAGGAAGACGAGTAGTGTTGTGAGATGGTCACCGCCCTCTTGGACCCCGGAAGCAGCCACAGACTGTGTGGGAGCATTGCTACCACCCCCATATCGACGGAATAAGCTCGGGCTTCGTTTGTATCACTGTCCTAATTCTCCATCTCTTTAAGTTTCATTTTCATTGAGTTCTCTCTATGTTTATGATGACGGATTGTTGTGAACTAGTGCTCAATCATGTCTCGTGCTTAATTTTGTAATGATAGGCATGGTTGTGTTTATGTTCATTGCATTGTTTTTGATGAGATTGAAGTGTTTGTGATGTGTGAATGCATTTAGCTAAGAGGTGTAGGAGACCCTCAGTTTAGCAATCTTGGTTTAGTGAAGAGGCAAAGGCGACCCTCATATTGGATGTCGTGTTTTTGCGAAGGTGTCCTTGACCCTCACTCATAGTTTAGTCTTTTATTTCCTAGCGTCGTAGTTTAGTAAAACAAACTTCAAATCAATGAATTGCACCACCTTCGTATTTAGATTTTCAAATCAATAATCCACTGAACAGTGTTCCTCGAGAGATTGATACTCGGGGGATAAATTCCATTTTAATATATATTACTTCAACTGGTACACTACTAACACCCTCTCCTTGTGGCAGTGGTGGTGTAGAAAGTGGTTGTCTTTGGCGCGGTTGCCGGGGACCTCAACCATGTGCGATTTTTTGTTTAGAAAATTTGACTATTGTTAGATAATATAGGATATAATGTAAAGGCCCATTAATTTGGCCCATTTTATTTTCTCCTGCTATAGTCTCTCTCTCTTGTATAGGACTTTTCTCCGCAAGCTCAAATCTTATTAGCAGCTCATCAAAACAAGGGAAGCTGGACAAAGGACTTCACCTTTAGTAAAGGAGAAGAGCATAGCTTTCCGAGCAACAGAAGAAGCATAAGTCCTTCCAGAGAATGAAGATCTTATGGGTCTTTTGGCCAAAAGATTCTACAAGATGGCTAGAAAAGACTTCAGAAAAAGATTTTTCAGGGACCAAGACAAACCAAGGTATGATAAAACACCAACTAAAGAAATAGTTTGTTATTGTTGCAGGAAGCCAGGGCACATTTTTCCAAAGTATCCTGAAAATCAAAAGAAGGACAAGAAGGAGAAAGACTCCAAGAAGTATACAAGCAAACCTTCTAAACACAGAAAGAATGAGAGACGTTTTGTAGCTGAAACTTGGAATGAATCAAACTCTGAATCTTCATCAAGTACAAGTGAAGATGAAGAAGAGGCAAAAGCTAAAAAAGTATGTTTGACGGCAATCAATGCATCATGCAGCAATTCAGATTCTGAATCTGAAGAAGATCAGGTAATCTCTACATTTGATTTTACTTTAGATCAATTTAAAACAGATTTTAAATTACTATGTAATGACTTGATAAAGTCTGAGAAGAAAATAAAACTTCTCAGGGACAAATTGACTGAAATGAATAACTTATCTTCTGAAAACTCTAAACTTAAAGAATATTTAGAAATTCTTAAGGAACAAGTAATTTCACTAGAACACAAATTATCTGAGGTCAAAAAGTTTGAAGAATGCCTAAATGGGAGAAGTATCAAACTGATGGATATCACAAGCACAGTCAATGTCAGACTAAATGGTAACTTGGCTTGTGAGCTTCATCCAGTCAACCTCACCTTCTACAGAAAAACATTCCAACTACACGAGTAAAATTTATATCTGCAAAAGGAAAAGAAAAATTATAAGATAAAGTTACAGAAGTTTTACAAAAGAAGAAACCAAATCAAAATAAAAATTTCCACAAAAATCATGTTCAACATAATTTGTCGAACCGAGATCGACGAAATCAATATCTTGCGTCGAACAGAGAACGACGAACTATTAACACAAGAAATGGTGCTCGACGAAATCAATATGATTCGTCGAACTGCGATCGACGAACGTGGAACACAGAACATAAACAATATTATTCTGTGAATGGAGCTCGACGAACTCACTTCCATTCGTCGAACTCAGATCGACGAACTCAATATAATTCGTCGAACTCAAATGTTTCTAACAGAAATTTTAATTCTTTTCAACAGTATAATCAAATAAAAGAATTTATAAATCATTTTACTAAGTGGATTATTTCTCCCAGGAGATATCATCCACTTGATTATAAGGATCAACCTGAGTGTTCTTATATTTCTAATTATTATTATGTCAAGAAACTAGGACCCAAGGCAACCTGGGTCAAAAACTCCTAATTTGTTTTTATGCAGGAAAAGAACTATCCTAACACAGAGAAACAGTGGTATTTGGATAGTGGATATCAAAATATATGACAGGTAGAAAAGAGAATTTAAGTGACTTTAAAACAAAGCTTGGACCTAAAGTCATTTTTGGAGACTCCAACTGTAGACACTCCAACTGTAGACAGACAAAGGGCTATGGGAATGTCAAAGTTGGAGAAGTTACCTTCAGGGAGGTAGCTTATGTGAAAGGTCTCAAGCATAATCTTATCTCCATAAGTCAATTATGTGATGAAAGTTATCAGGTATCTTTTAATAAAACTTTATGTTCTATTATATCTTATGATAACAAAATTGTTTTAACTGGGATTAGACAGGGCAATGTTTACTTTGTTAATTTCAACTCTGCAAAATTTGAAATTTGTCTGTTTAACCAGTTTAGTAAAACAAATGAATTATAGCATAAAAAATTAGGACACATAAACCTTAGAACTATAGCTAAATTATCTAAGGACAACTTTATTAGAGAACTACTTTCTGGTTCTTACAAGAAGGAATGATTTTGCAGGACTTATCAGATAGCTAAGCAAACCAAAAATAGTTTTAAATCTATTTCTAAAAGTGATTCAGCCAGTATTTTGTATTTGCTACATATGAACCTCTTTGGACCTATTGCAGTACAAAGTTTGGGAGGAAAGTTTTATACTTTAGTGATTATTGATGATTTCTTTAAATTCACTTGGGTGTTCTTTCTTATAAAAAAGTCAGATAACTTTAAAGTTCTTACAGTACACTACTCAGATTGCATTCATCAGAAGTGATCATGACACTGAGTTTGAATCTCTTCTGATGAAAGAATTCTATGAGAAGGAAGGTATCAGACATTGTTTTTCTGCTCCTAAAACTTCTCAACAAAATGAGATAGCTGAAAGGAAAAATAGAACCCTAATTGAATATGCTGGAACATTACTTGCAGATGCTTATTTACCTCTATCCTTTTGGGCAGAGACAGTAAGCACAGCAAACTATGTTCTTAACAGAAGTTTGATACATAAACTAAAGGGTAAGACTCCCTATGAGTTACTTAAAAATAAAAAACCTAAAGTTAGTTACTTTAAAGTTTTGGTTGTAAATGATACATACATAACAATGATAAGAAACATTTAAGAAAATTTGAATTCAAAGCTACAGAAGAAATATTTCTTGGATATTCTCAGGTTAGCAAAGCTTATAGAGTCTTTAATAAATCTACCTTTAAAATAGAAGAATTTGTACACGTCTCTTTTGATGAAACTAACATGTTTTACAAGGAGAAGAACACTTCTACCATAGATTCTTTTCAGGTACCAAATCTGTGTAAGAAACTAGATGAATTAATCCTAACACAAGAGGATACATCGCATCCTTCTCAACAGATTGCTGATGATGTCAGTGATGAAGAAGATTCTGAAATCTATGCTAAAAATATTGTGGCTAATGAAATTCCACCAGAGGAATTAGCACAACAAACAGTTGAAGAACCAACTTCACATGTTGACTTTGGCACACTTAGAGATCACTCTAGATCTCAAGTGATTGGAGACATATCAGCTGATGTGCAAACAAGGCATCAATTGAATCAAGATCAGATGCATGCTTGTTTTATTTCTCAGATTGAACCTCAATCCATCCATCAAAGATGCAGAACAAGATCCTCACTGGATCATTGCTATGCAAGATGAACTCAATCAGTTTGAGAGATGTAGAGTTCGGGATTTAGTTCCAAGACCCAAAAACTATCCAGTCTTTGGAACCAAATGGGTCTTCAAGAATAAGTTAGATGCTCAAGTAGTCGTTGTAAGAAATAAAACTAAACTGGTAGCTCAAGGATACTCACAGGAGAAAGACAGATTATGATTGGACTTTTTCTCTTGTTGCAAGATTAGAGGCTATCAGGATATTTCTTACATTTGCAGCATTCAAGAAGTTCAAAGTATATCAGATGGATGTGAAGAGTGCTTTTCTAAATGGAGAGCTCGAAGAAGAAGTTTATGTTGAACAACCACCAGATTTTATCTCTCCAATTCACTCGTCTCATGTCTTTACACTTAACAAAGCACTTTATGGTCTTAAACAAGCTCCAAGAGTTTGGTATGAGACTTTTGCTAGTTTTTTTTAGAAAATAAATTTAGTAGAGGCATGATAGATACTACTTTATTTTTCAGAAATCATAAATCTAAAATTTTACTCGTACAAATATATGTTGACGATATAATTTTGGGTTCTACTGATTCCAAACTTTGCAAAAGATTTTCTGACCTAATGCATTCAAAGTTTAAGAGTAGCATGCGTGAATTATCCTACTTCTTTGGTTTACAAGTGAAGCAAACATCAGATGCCATTTTCATATCTCAGTCTAAATATGTTAAAAGGCTTATTAAAAGATTTGGGATGTCAGATGCCTCCTCTATGAAAACACATATGCCTACTAATGTTGTTGGTGATATTGATGAACATGAAAAACCTGTTGATCAGAAAACATATAGAGCAATCATTGGGTCTCTATTATATTTAACAGCAAGTAGACCTGACATTATGTTTGCAACCTTTATTTGTACTAGGTTCCAAGTTAACCCTAAAGAATCACATCTTATTTTAGTAAAGAGAATTTTAAGATATATAAAGGGTTGTCCTAATCTAGGACTCTGGTATCCTATTGAGTCAGAATTTGAGTTAACTGGATTCTCAGATGCTGACTATGCTGGATGCATGATTGACAGAAAAAGCACATCAGGAACTTGTCAGTTTCTTGGTGATAGGCTTGTTTCATAGTTTTGTAAGAAACAAACCTCTGCGTCTACTTCAACTGCTGAGGCTAAATACATTGCAGCTGATAGTTGTTGTTCACAGATTTTGTGGATTCAAAATCAACTACTAGATTATGTCCATAACTTAAATAATTCTATTATTTTCTGTGATAATACAAGTGCAATTTCTATAGCACAGAATCCAGTACGACATACTAGAACTAAACATATTGAAATAAGACATCATTTTATAAGAGATAATGTAGACAATAATAAAATTAAACTATAATTTATTTTTACTGATTTTCAAAAAGCTGATATTTTTACTAAGGTGGCGTTTGGCTTAACTTATCACCTGCTGTGCGGTTGGGCCGCACTGTTATTTTAATGATAAGCTGTGTTTGGTTCAGCTTTTTTCCAAAACCGCGTTTCTTAAAATCCGCCGATTTCTTATATCGCTGGGCCGCACCTCATTTCTGCGGTGAAACAAAAAAGCATCCAAGGACCATCCCGAGAAAAATCTTGATGGGCTGCCGCCGATCTCTGGACGACGTCGCGGACAACCTCGCATCGCTTTCACTCGGTGGCTCTGTGGATGCCAGCGGAGCGGACAACCTCGCATCGCTTTCACTCGGTGGCTCTGTGGATGCCGACAGAGGAAAACCGGCGGCGGAGGATGAGGCGGTGCGGCTTTCTAAATTGGGGAGGAAGAAGGATTTCAAGAACATGGAGAGAGTGAGGGGGCGGCTGATTAACGTCCTTGAAGGGCTTGAGCTTCACACCGGCGTCTTCCCTGACGCCGAGCAGCGCAGAATCGTCAACTGCATCTATGATTTCCAGGAGCGAGGGCGCAAGGGCCAGCTTAGAGGTATTTCCATCTTATGCAATCGATCTGATTTCCTCCTTTGTTCTATTTTCTTTTAATTATAAATATTTGGTTTGTAGAAACTGCATATGGTTTGATTTAGGTTTCCTGAGACGATTTGTATACTGATTATGGTTTAGAGGTGGATTTGTTCTAAAATTTTACAAATTTAATTAATACTACTTGATTTAGTTGTAAGTCTTGTAACTTGATTGTATTTGCAGTAGTTCTAAGTTCAATTGTTGCAGAGTTCTTAAGATTGTTATATTTAATGACAGGGTTCATATGCTCAAGTTTGTTCCAAAAATTTGTTTTTAATGAGGTTTGATTTAGTACAAAAAATTTTACTGGTAGAAATGTCATATGAGATAATGGAAGAAATTGATTTGTTGTCGCCACGATGACACTGCATAATTTCATTCGTCGGTACTCTTCGCGTGTAGATATAGATTTTATTGAGTCTGAGCAAAGAGATCCATATCTTGGGATGACCTCTCAAAGGTGGCAAGAAGATTGCTCTGACACTGCGGCTGGTGTAAAAGAGATGATCGCACTGCGTGATATTATAGCAGATCAGGTGTTTGAAGCTAGAGCATAGACCTAAAAATTGTCTGGATGAAAAAAAGATTTTCTGCGTTGGGTGTTACGTTATGTAGAAGATGTTAATAATTGAAATATATATATTATGATTGAAAAAAAATATTTGGAAAAAATGTATGAATGAAATTTTACTTTGTATTATATTTGAAAAAAAAAATTTATTTAGAACTCTGTTTTGTATCCAAATAACTTTTTGAAAACTTCATTTTGTAAACTCTGTTTCACCCAAACAGTTTTTTAACAAAACTCTGTTTTCCAGAATCAATACTTTTTCTATCAGCAACAGTTCATCAGGAGCTTTTCATCAGCAACAGCCCAACCAAACAGAATCTAAACCTTTATATGAAAAGAAACATATATTCTTCTTAAATCAGTTAGAAATGATAAATGGAGAATCATTAATTTAATTTTTGTTCTGAGATCGACGAATTGAACACCTTTCGTCGAACGGAGATCAACAAACTGTGAACTTTTCGTGGAACTTTCGTCGAACGGAGAACGACGAACATCCCTTTAGAGAAACTTTCGTCGAACGGAGATTGACGGATTTGTTTCTAATATTTTTTCGTCAAACGGAGATCGACGAATTGTACTCCTTATGCAAAACTTTTGTCGACCGGAGATCGACAAAATGCTTTTCTTGTGTGAAATTTTTCACCGAACAGGGTTCAATGCTTTATTTTTCGTCGGACAGAGTTCGCCTTTTCGACTTCTGAAAACTTATAACTATGTTTTCATCGAACTCTATCCCGCGCTTTCTTCATTTCCTTTCCTTTGCACTTGATCTCTCTGTTCTGCAGAAAAATGACGTTTTCTCAGGCGACTCTTTCAGTCATTTTGATCAAATTTTCAAGGACATTCTGAAATTATTTGAGGATCAGAATCTGCGGAACTTCATGACCACAAGGATCAAACTCCCAGTCAAAGAGATCAAAGAGTGGGTTGACACAGCAAGGATCCCTGATCAGACAATTATCACTAGATCTATCTCTAGGATAGAGGTTTCACATACCCCAATAGTTTTATCTGAAATTTTTGGATTAGTTAATGGAGAAGACGACATAAAATTATCTAGTTCAGAAATAGATATTATGCTTGGTAGAATGGGACACATTCAGGGAAACCCTAACCACCTACTGAAGAAAAAATTTTCTATTGAATATAAATTCTTAGCTGATATAGTTAGAAAGGTTATTCTGGGCAAACACTTTGTCCATAATTATGTGATCAGGCACCAATTCCTCTTGATGAGTGCTCTGGTGGTGCAGAAAAATATAAACTGAGGGACAATCTTATTTGATTCAATTAAAAAGAAAATTAATAAGAAGGATGTAAATTATGGCAGGATTCTAGGAATTTTCCTACAAACAAAGTGTCCAGAACTTTTGGTCTCTCAGATCATTTTTATTAATGCTTCCAAGAGCCTGACTTCTGCCTTGTTTGGAAGATGGGAGAGGGTAATCCCTAAGCCTCCAAGGGATGAATCCTCTAGGGTTACTTCTGAAAGCACAAGGGCTGTTCCAGCCACTCCCAACCCCAGAAGAGGTTTTTGTTCCTCATGTTTCTTCTCTTCCACCATCTCCACACCAGTCACCTAGGCAGTCATCTCCACCTTCTCATCTGCCTTCTTTACCTGAACAAGTTCTATCATCAACTCCACATGTTGATTCCCCAGTTCCTCAGTCACCACTACCACCTAATCTCATTGAAGATATTCCATTCACATCAATCCATCCACATTCCCTCATTCAT
Organism: Platanthera guangdongensis; assembly: GCA_039583875.1. Taxonomy (NCBI): domain Eukaryota; kingdom Viridiplantae; phylum Streptophyta; class Magnoliopsida; order Asparagales; family Orchidaceae; genus Platanthera; species Platanthera guangdongensis. The sequence continues at coordinate 243,323,837 of CM077151.1, read as the reverse complement.
CAGTCACCGCCTCAATCTCCACTACTTTCATCTCCTCCTAACTTCTCTCTAATTCATTCATCTCCACCTCATATATCTCCACCTCATATATCACCACCACACTCACCCATCCAGGAGATAACTCCTGATGTCACTACTGATGACATTCCTCCTGTCATCAACCCTAAATCCATTCCTCAGGCCTTCACTATATGTTCCACCTGTACAACCAAATCTGCTCCATCTTCTTTTACTCAAATTCCATCCTCTGCATCTACTCAGGCTACTCCTGAGTATATGTATTTGGATTTCTCTTCCATTGCTGCTAATCTTCTTGATTTCATTACGCTCACACTCAAGAAGTTGTTAGATCAATCATTAGCTCATGTAATAGCTTCCATCTCTGAACTTTCCTATAGAATTGACTCTCTCCAAATTGTCCCTTCTTTTGGGGGCCTAGATTCAGATCTCCCTGAATCTAGCCAGGGAGAGATGCTTCATGAAGAAGTTCCAGTTGCAGAAACAGTCTCAGCCAGAGCAGCAGCAGCAGTTTTTAATGTTATTCAGGATACAGAAATGATCAGTTCAGCTGAAGAAGCAGAAGTAGCAGCACCAGAAATAATTACTGTTGGTGATGTGTTTATCCATCCCACAGTCAATTTGCATTCTTTATTATCAATATTTGATTTACAGCTTGGTTATGTTCCCAGTTTACCAAGCTTACCAGTTTTTGAAGATTTTTCTAAAACATTAGTATGTTATACTGCTCCCATTGATGCTTCAGTCTCAGAAGAGATTAGATCTTGTTTAAGAATTGTTTCTACTGGTTCTACTCCAGTTTCAGAGAACATAATAACTGATAATATAGTAGATATTATGGAGCAGGCTTGTTCCCTTCCTACTTTTGCATGGGATGAATCCCCTATGCCACATTTTGATGATCTTCTTAATGAAGATATGGAGCAGGAAGAAGACATTGTAACTGTATAGCCAGAGGCTCTCAGTCTGTTGATCAGACTGATTTACTTACACAGATTGATGATTTATATGATCAGCCTGCAGAAGAATCTGATGATGATGCAGAGTCAGATGATTTAGAGGATTCTGGATCTAAGAAAAAAAATTTAAAGAAGAAGGCTCCTGCAAAAGTTGCTCCTCAATCTTCCTTAACTGCAGATGTTCCATACTATATTCTGCATGGAATTCCTCTCACTCCAAACCTTCCATACTGGATGAGATATTCCAAGAATGAGGTGAAAAGGAGGAAGAAAATGAAGAGATTTTGCACCTCCAAGATCTAGGAGAGGACCTCCTCCTCCTCTTGCTGCAGGGTCATCTGGTAATATTTCTTCTTCTCAAAAGCCTACATCTCATCATTATTCAAGATCTTCTAAGCACAGACATGATAGACCTTCAAGGTCAGATTCTCACTGCAGCCAACAACAGCAATCAAGTCAAAGCAGTCAGCAACAACAATCAAGCCAAGAGAGGCCACCCTCTCTTGTATATGATCCAGAGTTGGATCCAGTTTTCAAAATGGCAAGGTTCAATGAGTTGGTTGTCTTATCTCAAATTAAGAAAGCAAGATCAGAAGGAAAGGACACCTCACAGTTCTCTACTATGTCCTCCTACATGAACAAGAACTTGAAAGATATTCAAAGAAAAGTTTATTCAATGTTGACAGGTACATGAATCTGCATCCAGAGGCAGTAGTTCCCAGAACCACCTCCCTGAAGATTATTGGCTCTCGGGATTTAAAGATAAGCCAAAGAAAAGCTTGAAAATCCAAACAGAAAGCTAGTCTTCACCAAATCATCTTCAAATTCTCCCTCTGAAACTCCTAAGAAAGACTCTTGATTTCTTATTTTATGTTTTTAAATTGTGTTATTGTTTTTGAACTCACAAAACACTTTCTTTATTTCTGCTGAAAATTTTATAATTCTGGCAGATTATTTTTTGCTTTGTGTTTTTTTTGTTTTTGATAGTGTCCTAATCCAAATAAGAGAGATTGTTGGAACCCTATTATTGATTTGGGCTAGGATTTTTATAATTTGTTTAGGATGATTAGTTTGACCCAATATGCATAGTCTAGGGTCATAGGTTTATTTCCAGGGTTGTTCCTTCAGAAGAATTCCAGAGAAGTCAAGATCGACAAACGCAGAATTCTGTTCGACGAAAACCAAGCTCAGTTCGACGAACGGCTAGCTCAGTTCGACGAACTCAAGTTTCTAATTCTGAGTTTAGCTCGACGATCGCTGAGCTCCGTTCGACGAACTTTGTTCTCAGCTCAGAAACTTAGCTCGACGAAAGCCAACCTCAGTTCGACGAACTCCAGGCTCAGCTCGACGAAAGCAGAGCTCCGCTCGACGAATGTAATGCTTAGTTCTTCCAGGCTCTGTTCGACGAATGTCAAGCTCAGGTCGACGAATTTCTTACTCAGTTCGACGTTCAGGCAGTTTTAAGTTCAGAGGCAGAATGATTTTTTAAATGGCTTAATTTCAGTTACACACTATATTCAATGAATATAGCCGATTTCTGGCAACATTAAATATGGATTATCACATAGTTTAATTATGATTAATTATCAAGCAGTTACAAATCTCAGAGATTCTTCAGACGTTTCAAAGAATGGACTTAATTCAAATGTTTGAATCCTCCTCAGAGATTATATATTCAGATTATTACTGCTTCAAGGGGTTACACACTTACACCATACTGACTTAGAGTTTAAGGGATACATTTTTACAGATCAACATATTTTTAACAGATCTTCTGCTTCATACTTTCATTGCAAAATCTTCAATTAATCAGCATCTTGAAGGCCTACACCCTGAAAAAAAGTTTCTCCCTTGATCACAAACTCTACTCAATTCAGGGGGAGCTTTTGCTTCAACAACATCCATTAAAGTCTTCTCAGAGATTGTTGACAGAGAAGACAACATCAATTTTTATAGTTTATTTCTTAAACTGTGTACAGGGTTATAACTCTCTTCAAAAGTTAACCTCTTTGTTCATAAGTCACCTGATCAAAAGACTTAGCTTAATTTTTAGGCACCTGATCAAAAGCTCAGAGGGTTGTTAGATCTTCCTTAGAAAATAGATCTTCTGGTGGCAGGGCAACTAATCAAAAATTTGTAGTGGATTCCTACCAGGGTGGTAGAAGAGTGAACGTACCTAGATTTATTGGAAAACCACTATAAAAATTCCTTGTGTTGTTTGTGTTTGATGATTTTCTTTTTATTTGTGCTGTGATTTTTAATATGTCTATCTATAATATATATATCACTTATTTTCTAAACAACTCTAAAAACAAATCAAAGTTTTTAATATACACTATTCACCCCTCCTAGTGTAAAATAGATCTATCCTTCACTTTCATTTTAGGATCACATAAGATCCTTGACGCGCCTCTCCACTTCAACCAACCCGCTTGGATTCTTTGTCACATCTTTATCAATACTTCCGTCTTTTTGAAGTATCAATCCAAGATGTTTAAAACACTCACTACGGGAAATATTTTGATCACCCAACTTTATAACGAAGACATCCGTCCTTCTTGCACTGCTAAATTTAAGCTCCATATACTATGTTTTTGCCCTGCTCAACCTAAAACTCTTCTTTTCTAAAGTGTCTCGCCAAGATTCATGTTTTGCGTTTAGACCCTCGGGCATCTCATCGACCAAAACAATATCATCTGCAAACAATAAACATCAAGGTATTGTTTGCTGGATATGTCTGGTGAGCTCGTCTAAGATAAGGGCTTAAAGCTGATTCTTGATGTAAGCCAACAGTGATAGAAAATTCTTGTATTAATCCTCAAGATGTCATCACCCTTGTCATTGAAAATCTATACATATTTTTGATTATGTCAATGTATGATACATTTACACCTTTCTTTTCTAAGACTCTCCATAAGATCTCTCTTAGAACTTTATCACAAGCCTTCTCAAGATCGATGTTTTCTTTCTCGGTAGTTGTCAATGAGTCTCCTCAAGAGATGTATAGCTTTCATGGTCAACTGCCCTGGCATGAATCCAAATTGATTTTCCGAGATGTTAGTCTCCCGTCTTACTCTTCTTTCGATTACTCATTCTCATAGTTTCATGGTATGATCATCATTTTAATTCCTCTGTAATTAACATAATTTTGTATATCTCATTTGTTATTATACAAAGGCACCAAGATACTTTCTCTTCATTGGTCTAGCATTCTTTTTGACTTCAGTATCTTATTGAAAAAACATGTAAGTCACAAAATTCCTTCATTCTCTAGACATTTTCATAATTTGATAGGTATATTGTCTGGCTCAACCGCTTTTTCATTTTCATCTTCTTTATAGCATCATTTACCTATGATACTTGAATTTTAGGTATATCATCTGGCAATATATGTTACTTGCAAAAATTTTTAAATTTATAAATCAAAATGCTAAATAAGTCGCAATGGATAAACCAAACAAGGAAAAACGAGACGTTGAATCCATAAAAGAGCACTCAAAATTCAAATAGCTAGTAAATGAAATCCCATAATGATTCATGAGTTCGAAACAACAATTACAATCAACATAATCCTGGAATAAAAAATAAACACTGAATTCAGCACTAAGAATTAACTTCAAAACAAATAAACTCACATAGTAGTAGTAGTAGTAGTAGTAGAAGGCTTGGAGAGGATCTCCAGGAGTGGGAGCAAGTAATGGAATAGAAATTTGAACTCCTAGTGAATCTTTGGGTTGCTGGACAGTAGGCGACGAGGATGTATTTGGAGTTCCCGGGGGCTGGAATAGAGGGTTGTTGTTGTGTATGGTTGGTGCGCACGGAGAGGGGATAGGGGGTGTCGATAAAGGGTTTAAGGCCCTTGGGGTGGAAGGTAGGGGTTAACGGCTTTCGGATAGTGGATGGGTGGGGTTAGTTGGAGATGGTTCCAAGAGGGGTTACCGTCGGGGCTTAGGATTTTGGTTGGGCAAGCAGGGGAAGGCTCGGTTGGAGTAGGGGAAGAGGTGGTTCCACGTGAGTTGGAGGAGAGGGAATGGGGCTCGGTTTGTGAGAGAGGTAGAACGAGGTGAGGAGGGATGTTGCAAGGAGGAGGGAAGGGGGATCGGTTGGGGCTGCCAAGTGGTTCCACATGAGGAATAGTGGGGTAGTGAATGCAGTGGGGAGAATGGGTGATTATGAGTAATTTTAAGATAGTGGGGAGTTATAGAGGTAGTGGGGGAGGTAGTTAAGGTAATTATGGCTAGTGGGGTGGTGGCTGACCCGAGGTGGATGGAGGTGGCCGGAGGTGGTCTCTGGAAAGGTGGTGGCAGGTGGTGGTGGTGACCGAAGGTGTTTTCCGGCAATCACTGATCACTGAAAAACAAGAAACGAAGGAAACTTGGAGGGTGATGGTGGGGGTTCATTGGAGGTGGTTGGGGAATGTTTTTGATGATCGCCAGTGACCGAAAATGGAGGGGATTTGGAGGGGGGAGGGGATTTTGGCTGGTCGGCTGATGGTTAGAGTGGTAATTTTGGGTTGTCAGAGGGTTGTGATGGTGGGAGGAAAAGGGGTTGTCGACTATATGTGGTATAGTTGGTTTGCATCTGATTGGAGATGAGGGCGGGCTCGGTTTGGAGGGGAAAGGGGAAGATGTGACGGTGGCCAAGGGATGTTGAGGAGGTTCGAGAGTGATGTAGACCTAATCGAGGGTTTTGAAAATGAAATAATTTTTTATGTGAATTAATTTATTTGGTATAGGGCCAACTTGAGTTTTCACAAGCAAATCACTATTGATGCTTGGGATTTGATAAGGTCGTTAAATATTATCTGAAATTGAACTTCTAGGTGTTTAACGGATCGAGTCAAAACAAGATTTGTACGTCCACAAGCACAAAGCTCAATAAGAAATTATGAAATAACGTTAATTAAGGCGGGGAGAATGTTTAATGGCAAGCTCAAAAATTATTTAAGTTGATTGTGTAAATTTAAAATTAATAAACTGAGCATTGGTAGGGCAAGAATATCGCAGAGGAGGTGATCCACCCCAAGTCCAGTGGGCGCGTCGTGCACAGGGAAAATGATAACTTCGACCGATTGGCGGAAAGACGCCAATCAGGAGGGCCGCCGGAATTGACAGAGGGGTCGACGGCGACCCAACAGGGAAGTCGCCGCTAGCTAACTTCAGTGGTACTGGAGGTGCACTGCTTTCGGCGAAGGCTTGCGAGTGGAAGCTCCAATGGGAGGAGGTCGTGAATCCACTGATGTCGTCAGTGCTGGAGAAGGTGACACAAATCTTCGGCGGGGAGGACTGGGAGACATGGATGGAAGGCTTCGTCGGTATCTCGGAGAGACGAAGGGTTCTTCGTTCCTCTGTTTTAACCGGGTTCTTTTTCCCTTTCTCAATGACGATATAAATAATAGACTAGTCAATGTTCGATTAATCCCTTTCAATTTTAATACTCACAAATTATTTTCCATATATTGCCTCTTTCCTGATCTCTTTTATTTTTTGCCCAATGGAGGCCTTCTAAATATAAGAAAACCTAGCTATTTAACTTTTGTCCTATTTAGATCTATTTAACATCCATAAATAATTTAAGCTTATCTTTCTCATCCTAACTACCCTAAATTACAGGACCATTTATTTAGGGTCTCACTGGGTGGTCAAACCGAAGAACCAAACAATTTCAAATAGCGTAGATGCACGGAAAAAAGAAATATAGGACAATAAGTAAAAGCATAATAATAAAAAGATTCATGATGCATGATGACGTCATAGACATTTGGATGCGTCGGTGGATGCATCAATTTTAACATCTGTTTTTCTGACGCAAAAATTTATTTAAATCGCAGGGTCGGATGGCGAATATTTTTAATCGAGTCAGCGCGTCGCCGAGGTACGATTTTAATACGAGAAAATCTTGAGAATTTATTAGTGGATTAGTTTAGCGTTGAGTTATTTTTTTCGGCGCGGTATTATTTGGTAGAGCGAGAGCGGACTTTTTAGATTTCCTTTAATGGTTAAGAGCAAATGGCATTTTTGTAATTAAGGAGAAATATCAAATCCCTCTCAATTTTTAGGGGTGCTGGTTCAAACCCCCCTTTTTACTCACCAATGGTATTAAAAACCGCACCTAATGAAACCGCTTCAGCCGCCCGTTGATAAAGCCGCAAACCAAACCCGTAACCCTATTTTTACGACAAACTGATGCACACCTCTCCCGTTCCAGCACTCCATCTCCCCGTTGAAGCCCTAGATCCAGGAACCGGCCGCTGTTCCTTTTCTTCCTTCCGCCGACAACGAAACCAGCACCTGTTCCCGTCGGCGACGCTAGCGCAGCATTCCGACGGTCCCGGCGCCAGCGTCGGCAAGCCTGCTGCCACCGGGAGTCTCCTCCAACACGCTCTTCCAGCTTCTGGCCTTGTTTGACTCAACCTCTTCCTCCTTTAAGTCAGAAATCAAGATTTCCTCTGGCAGGTAACCCTGGTGTCATTGTTTTGCATTTGATCTCAGTGTGAGATAATTTTTGGCCACCCTAATGTGAAATTTCAGATTAGTAACATGTGTGTGGGTGGTTTATCTCCAACAGAAATTTCTGAAGCCTTTGGCGAGACTCCCCAAGTGAAGCAAATTATCGTTTGACCCCCCGTTTCCGTGTTCGTTCAGGTTGTGAACCGTCTCTCCTTAGTTACAGTCAATTTGTGTTTAAGCTCTCTCATAGTTTGTTTGGAATATGATTAGGTTGCAGTTCAACATCACCAAGCGTAGCCGAGAACGATTTGTCTTCGTTTCAGAATTAGTAATCCCACCATTAGAGAAGTGGTGAACATCATTCCTTTGTTATAACATAATTTTCTCTAATGTTTTAGAGAGAGACATGAGTATATTATTTTGCTTTTGTAGGTCCTTGAGGGTAAAACCCACCTTGTTACTGGGAGATTAATTAGTGTTCCAAACTTGACCGATAGTGAAGTCACCACGTCAAGTGTATAAGCGTCGCAACACTGCTGTAAGAAACTCTAATTCTTTTTTGCTAGACATATCTATAGATTGCATTATAAAAGTGTGTAATTCCGTGCAAAATCTTATAACCGCATAAGAATAGTTAGTTCGATTTAGAAAAATGGAAAATGTAGAAATGGTTCAAATAACTAGTTGTATGTGAATAACCAATTCCAAATCTCTTAACATTTAGTTCACGCGTTACTGTCTGATATGGAACTTCACGTAAATACACATGTATACGAATATGTCATATTAAGAGCATGAATACCACTTTTAGCCAACCATAGTAATTTGATGAACGGCCTCTAGTACACAAAAAAAATGTCGTCAGCAGAGTAGTACTAGTTCAAAGATGATTAGTAAGTATGTATGAGTCCCTCTCTCGCGCTTGATAGAGGCACACTATCTTTCTCATAGGGTGTGGTGTACCTTATGGGCCTCAGAGTTGTGGGAGATGGTTTCCCTTTAGACCATTAGTAGATTCGAGTTTGTGTCCGCGTTATACTAGAACACCTGAGTTCGTTAGTTGGACTCAGATCGTTAGTTTGCAGTTGCGCGTTAGGAACTACTCTGCTTAGAGTTTGAAATAGAAGTGCAAACATGACCCACCTAGAACTCAAGAATAGACCGTACGTTAAAAAATACTTACACAACCAACGTCGGAACTTGAGTAAACATGTAAGAGTACGCAAACATAAAACAGAACATTTATGTTACTAGAAATATCTTGTCAGAGCATGCACAGCATACTAGCATAAGTTATTTTGTATTATAAAACTGGTTTTAAAAACATGCATTCATTTTTAAATAATTTTAGTGTCATTAGGAGGAATGATTTTTCTTACTCTCTCGTTGGGCTGACACGTTTTTGGGCATGTTTTTTTACACGGGACCCAGGTGGGAAGTTGCGCTTAGGATGAGCGTTTGTTGTGTAGTCCATCATGTAGTTGGTTTTCTTTCAGTATTTTCTTCCAGTACTTGTTATTTAGTTCATGGACTTCATGTAATATTAATGATTAAGATTTTCTTGTACCAGACTTGTTGTAAAACTTTCAGATATGCAGTTAATTGTTTCATATTCATTATTTTAGTGGCTCTGTAAAATCACCAGGATGAGGTACACTTTAACCTTAGATTCATATGCAACTTCCGTTGTAAGCTTTCATTTCAGTTCTTTCAATTATGTTTGTTATGTACTGGTTTTAATACTGTTTCTTGATTTCTTCATATTGCTGACCCGGCCGGACGGCTGATTTGTTGTTAACTTTGATGGGTGTTACAAATTGGTATCAGAGGCAGGTTTAGGATCTCATGACCAAGAAAATTCACAGAGCCATAGGATTTCGTCTCAAGTACTCATTTGACGGTAGTGTCATCGAGTTTTATCTAATTCTCAGTTGTGCATGCGTTTAAGTTTGCCCTTCTTAATATATCTTTTATTGTATTTCTCTCGGGAATAAATATTTCTTTTCTCACGTGTTATAGGAACAGCGCACTAGTGAGGTCGGCGAGCCTTCTCGCCAGAATACTAGTGCCCCAGCAACACCTCCAGCACCTGCAGCACCAGCAGTGTCAGACTCAGCAAATATGGTCGCTATTATTGCTAGAGCGGTGGCCTTGGCCATGGTGGAATTCAGAAATGCACTGCCTACTACAGATCCAGCCGCACTTCCAGTACCAGCTGCAAGGAATTTAGGGTTGGAGCGTTATCTGAGGAACCTCCGCGATCTTCACCCCTCCAACTACACTGGAGAAGAGACGCCAATGGAGACTGATGATTGGCTGATTAAGACTCGTGAACTGCTTGAGGTGACGGAGTGCCCAGAGAACAAGAAGGTTCCGTTAGCGGATTTTCTGCTGCAAGGAGAGGCCCATCAATGGTGGACCAGACAATTGGTGGACGACCCCGCTCGTAAGTGCTTTAGTGTAACATTTGTCTTTACCTAGATTTCTTTATTCTTTAGCATAATAGTTTATGTTTACCCATGTTGTCAGGTCGTACCGCAGACATATTTACCTGGAATGACTTCTCGTCAGCGCTAGCTAGCTGGTTTGTTCCCCTGTCCGAGCGCCGCAGTCTCCAGGAGAAGTGGTGATTTATGAACGAGAGTTGACTCATCTTTCTTGTTATGCGGGCACGATGCAGGGGGATGAGAAAGAGAAGTGCAGCCGTTTTATGGGCGGTTTACGTGATTTGCTGAGGCGGCCGTTGATGACAATGGTCAATGTAGATTATAAGAGTTTAATGAACACTACCAGAAAGTTAGAAGCTGATCAGCAAAAGGTACAAAAGCGCAGCAGTTTCCGTTCGAAGCGACCTGAGGATGCGCCTCAGCCGCAACATAACAAGAATAGCCAGGGTAGAAACTGGAACAAGAAGCAGAGGTCAGGAGCCCAGAAAGGTGATCAGACTGGGACCAAGATCAAGGATTACCCCCTTTGCCCGAAGTTTTATCGATACCATCTAGGAGAGTGTTTGGCTACCGCAGGGGTATGTTACAAATGTCAGCAACCAGAACACATAGCCCGTTACTGTCAGGGAACTTCTGAGAATCAGGTAATTTTGTTTAAGTGTTGGACTAGTATTTATGTACTCCGCTTTCTTTGCTTTAGTCTATTTTATCGTAACCCTCTCTTGTAGTTAAAATTTGAGATTGCCGGCCCGAGTAAAGCCGACAAAGGAAAAACACCAATGGGTGCTGACACGAGATTAGTTCTGAGACGTGGACCAGTGCAGTCTAGAGTTTATGGCCTTGGCCAACAGAAAGCAAAGGAGCAGGAGGATGTGGTGACAGGTATGTGTTACAGTATGACGGTCTTATAGAAAATTTAATTAAATCCTCCTTAGTGACGCTGTAAATTTTTGTGTTTAATCATTCATGTAGGTATTCTTATGATACATAATTTACCCTCCAAGATTCTCTTTGACACGGGCGCTTCGCACTCGTTCATAGCAGAATCTTTAGTGCATAGGCTGGGATTAGGAATCTGTCCAGAGGCATTACTGTTAGAGGTCATGATTCCCAAAGGATCTTTCTTGCAGACCAAAGATAAGTGTAGGGTACTGGTACAATTCAGAGATGCGTAGATTATTGTGGAAGCCTTGCTACACCCTATCGCGGGTTTCGATTTGATTGTGGGAATGGACTGGTTATCGATTGTGAACGCTAAAATAGATTGCAGAAATAAGTTGATACGGGGGGTGAATAGAGTATATGGTGCTTTTTAAAAACACAAAGAAAACTTTTTGCAAAGCTTTACAACAATTGTTGTAATGAGTGTAAGCAGGGAAGCAGAAATAAAACTAAGCTATGCAGATATTAAGCACAAGAAAATCTAGGCCAGAAACAAAAAGGAAAACATGCAGAACCAGATGACACAAGGAAATATAGTGGTTCCCCAACTTGGGTACATCCACTCTTCTACCACCCTAGGTAGGAATCCACTGCAGGATGAGTTGATCAGGTGTCCTGGGCACCAATGAGCTTTTGATAAGGTGCTCAAAAACCAAATCAGATTTTTTGATCAGGTGTCTTGCCACCAATGAGCTTTTGACAAGGTGCTCAAAACCAGCTTCAAACTTTTGAAGGGAGTTTGAAAAACCCTTTACAGAATGGGGGTGAGAGAGTGATGGCAGTCTTCTCTTTCTCAAGCAACTGAGAAGACTATGTGGATTCAGTGATGTTGTCAAAGCTCCCCCTGAGTCCTTGAAATCTTCAGGAAAATGAGCTTTGCTGAGGGTGATAGGCCTTCAAAGATAGATCTCCAGCAAAAGATGATTTCAGCAAGCTGAAATGTTGAGTGTCTGGAGTCTTGAGATGATGTTGGCCTTGAACACTTGAGAGCTGAAGAGATCTGAAGAAATGTTTGAAAGCTTGATCTCTTGATGAGTGTTCTTCTGAATTCTTGTTGACAGAAGATTGAGAGAGTCTCTGTGTATTGAGTTGTGTCCTGTTCTTGTCAATCTCTATTCTCTTGTTCTTGTCTATCTTCTTTTCTGATTCAAAAAACATTCTCTCTTTTATTCTCTGAGTCTGAATAGAAAATGCTCTGTCAAAGATAGCCGTTGGTCTGAATTAATTACAGCCTTAATTGCATAAAATGTTCTGAAGGAAAGTCCACTGAATTATTCCTTGAAAAATCCCTTGAAACTTGCTCCAGAAGTAAATGAAAACGGCTGGCAGATCTTCTGAATTAAATGCAGAATAACTTCTATCTGATTTGAATTTGAATTCTGAAAGATAACTGAAATCGTCGAACTGAGCTCTGCTATCGTCGAGCTGAGCTCAGCGAACTGGAAAATGCAAGCAGCAAAGAAATCGTCGATCTGAGCTCAAAGATCGTCGAACTGAGCTCAGAGATAAGGATCCAGTGCAGAGTCAAAATCGTCGACCTGAGCTCAGCGATCGTCGAATGGAGTTCGACGATATTGAGAAGTTGAGCTCAGCGATCGTTGACCAGAGCTCGACGATATTATGAGGTTGAGCTCAGCGATCGTCGAATGGAGCTCGACGATCTGTCAATAGTTGAGCTAGACGATCGTCGACCGGAGTTCGACGAAACGTCGTGCTGAGCTCGACGATTTGGACTTAGTCTCCAGAAAAACTTGGGTCTTCAGGGCAGCTTCCAAACCTAGACTCCTGATCCCTTAGACTCAATTCTAATTGACCTATAATCTATACAGAAGGTCAAAACATAAAATCCTAGAGACATAGTGATCCTGACCCAAATTAGTAATAGGGTGTTCCAACAATCTCCCCCTATTTGGGTTAGGAAAACTATTTACAGACTTTGAAAAACAAACAACATCATACAGTCAGAAAAACATAAAAACAACAATAACAAGACACAGAGCAGAACCAACACAGAGATATATATAAAAGCATGATGTCCAGAAGGCAGTCAGAAAAACCAAAAGTTGTCACCTTACAGAGTTACTCCTTTTCTTTGCCTTTTACCATTTTAATTTCTCTGTTGGGATCTAAAGCTTGTTGTTTGGATCTGGTATCATCAGCTGCACCCAAATAAATTTGCTTTGAAGCTCTGGGAACCACTGCAGCTGGATGCAACTCCATGTACCTGTCTGCATCAAAAAATTTGCTGGAAGCATATCTTTCTAATTCCTTTCTGTCTTTGTTCTGACATGGTAGATATGTTGGAAGTGTCTAGCCCTTGTTCTTTTGCTTTCTTGATCTGATCTAAGGCAGCCAGCTCTTTCATTCTTGCAGTCCAAGCCATAGGATTTTTCTCAGGATCCTCAAATGGAACAGGTGGCTCATACCTGTTGGAAGTAGTTTCTTGAGGAGTCCTGGCAGTCACTGTATCTTTGAGCTTGTAGGGGAAAGGACCAGAAGATGTATCAGCAAGAAACATGTCCTCCCCTAGAGTAAGGATGCTGCCTGGAGTGTCCTTTAGAGTAAACCTGAGTTTCTCTTTGGTTTCCCCTATATCCTCCCCTTCTAGAGTAAGACCCCCTAGACTGGCTTTCCCTTTGATAAGTTCTTGCATGAGGTTGGTAGGGAGCCTGGCTTCTAGCAGGGCCTGATCTTGCAGAGCTGCCACCTGCACCTGCATCAGGTGGAGGTGGTGGAGGAGGATGAGGGTGCTTGAACTGAGTGGAATCTTTATCAAACTTCCTCTTCTTTTTCATTGCCTTTAACTGGTTCTTAGAGAATTGCATCCAATGCTCAGAGATTGGGCAATTGTGCAGAATATAGTAGGGAACATCATTGTCATCTCTGACTTTGGCAGGAGGAACTCTCTTCAAGGCCTTACTTCTTGCCTTTCTTTTCTTAGCAATTGTGGCAGATGAGTCATCAGAAGCAGTGTTATAATCCTCAGATTCAGAACTTTGTGCATCATACAAGACATCAAGCTGTTTCATCAAATCTTCTTTCAGTTTAACAGCAGCTGATGGAGCAACAGATACAGAAGCAGGAGGAGCAACAGAAGTAGCAGCAGATGAAACTATAGGTACTGGAGCAGCAGAAGTTACAACAGATATTGCTTCAGGAATGAGGGCAGCAGCAGCAGCTTCAGAAACAACAACTTCTACAGCAGGCTCAAAATCAACAGCCTCTGTCATCAAAACATCCTGAGATGAGGGCTCAGCAGAAACAGTGACTTCAGCAGCAGATATAACTTCAGAGGTAGACACAGCATTGTCTTCAGCAGCAGCAGCAGCAGTAACATCAGAAGCAGCAGTCACTGACAGAATAAAATCAGAAATGATTCTGGGGTCACAGCAAGAGAAGGGCACTAGAGCCTTGGACAAATCTTCTGACTGGGCAGCAAGAACCTCTGGAGGCTGGACAGGATATGGCTCTGGGAGGCAGCATAAGTAAGCAGTATCAAAAGTAGATAGCAGAGACCTTAGGTCTATTGCTAGTACTGGTGTAGCATCAGCAGAAACAGACACAGCAGCAGTAGCAGCAGAAACAACAGCAGGGGCAGCAGCAGCAGCAGCAGCTTCATAGGGCATCTCCCCCTGCCTGGATGCAGATACCTGTGCATCAAGGCACACTGCTGGGGGTGCTGCTAGAGGAGTAAGGAAAGAGAAAGCCTGGCAGAGAGAGCTGCCACTGATTGTTGTAGAGGAGCTAAAGAGGCCTCCATGAGAAGAGAGAGCCTAGGTGCAAGGAGCTCATACAACTGATCAGCAAGGGCTGGGAGATCTACATGCTCAATGAGAGGAGCAGAGGTAGAGGGTTGAGGGATGGCTGAGGGAGCTGGAGGAGGAGGGCTGAAGGGTGGAATGAATGGCTCAGGAGAGGGGATGGTAGATATGGAGGATAGAGGGATGGAAATGGAGGGAGTGAAGGTGGGTTGATCAATAATCTGGTGGAGAAGGTCTTGGAAAGATGTGGAGGAGGATGGGAAGTCTGGAGGAGAAGAGGGGGAATCATCCATGTAGGATTCATCCAAGAGAGTGAAGGATGGAAGGGATGGGGATGAGGTGACATCTGGAGGGGGATAAGAGAATAGGGGGTGGAAGTGGTCTGCTGGTGGAGAGAAAATTGTTGCTGGAGATGGAATAGAAGTTGGAGATGGGCTGGAGATGGTAATTGTGGAGGTGGCTGGAGAGGTGGATGGAGCTGGAGGTAGGGTTGAGCTTGGAGGAGGAGAAGCAGCAGCACTGGCAGCAGGCAGGTCTTCTGCAGGGGCAGAGACCTGGGGTGGAGTGACTCTTAGAGTCCTAGTGCCTGAAGGGCCAGAAGAAGAGGGTCTGCTGGGCTTGGAGATTTGCCTGTCCCATTTCCCAAAAAGGGCACAGGTGAGTCTCTTGGAGGCATTGATGTGCACTCCAGAGGAGACTAGCAGGGCAGGGCACTTAGCCTGGAGGAAGATTCTCAGTATTCTTCCAAAGTTCACAAATGTCTTGTTTATCTTTTTCTTCAGCAGATCAAAAAATACTTCTCCCCAGTTCAAGCTTTTTCTATCTACCAGAGCTCCCATAAGGCAAAGCTGATATCTGGAGATTGTGTCATGAGCAGAATGCTTGGCCAATAGAACCTTGCCTACTACATCAGCCATAAACCTGTATTCCACAGACAGGTTCCTCTTAAACAGCTTGCTAGGGTTCCCCTCAGGATGACCCATCCTGGCAAGAATATCAGAGAACTCATCTCCAGAGAGTTCAGCAGAATCTTCACCATTTCTTAAACCAAAAACCTCTGTGAGTACTGAGTACTGTTGGGGTCAGAGGTACCTGGGTGCCACCAATAGAACCGACTATGGTATTGTTGTCCAGGTTGTGGGCAGTATATACCCATTCTTTAATCTCATCAGATGCAAGTTTGATTCTGGTTGTCATCAGGGCAGATAATTGCTGATCTTTGAACAATCTGAGAATATCCTGAAAGATTTGATCGGTTGTGTTGAAGGAGTCAAGATCGATGTCAAAGCCTGCATCAAATTTCATTGCAGAGAGTACAGCAACTGAAACGGCCATGGTACCTGCAAAAATCAACAGACAAAACGACCAAGGTAGAACTGTTTGGAGGGAAGAAAAGTTTGCAGAGAAATTGAAGGCGCAAGAGAGAACGACGGCGAAAAAAGAGTTTTATATTAGGGTTCGACGCAGAAAAGGAAAGATCGTTGAACTCAGTTCGACGATCGAGGCTTCTAAAGGAATCTGAAGAGACTCCAAAATCGTCGATCTCCGTTCGACGATCTGGAAAGGCGTCGAGCTCCGTTCGACGATCGTTCAGTGAACAAATCGTCGAGCGCCGTTCGACGATCGTTGACCAGAGGAGATAGTTCATACTATCTGAGGAGCGCTGAACTCAGTTCGACGATCGTGGAAATTCGTCGAACCTCCGTTCGACGATCTTTGGGGAAATCGTCGAGCGCAGTTCAGAGATCAGAGAAGCTAGACACTAAGAAAAATCAGAATTTTTGCCTAGTCTTGGTCAATTTTTAGCTTTCAAAATCTTGAGTTTTATTAAAGACTTCCTCCATCTAACATTCCTAACTGATTTAGGAAGAAGGTATGTTTCTTTTCATCCAAGGGCTTGGTGAAAATATCTCCCCTTTGTAAATCAGTTGGGATATATTGCAGTTCAATTTTATTCTTTTCAACATTGTCCCTTAAGAAGTGATGCCTAATCTCTATGTGTTTTGTCCTACTATGGAGGACTGGATTTTGAGCTATGGAGATAGCACTTGTATTGTCACAAAAGATTTTTGACTTCACTAAGTTGTAACCATAGTCTAGGAGTTGATTTTGAATCCACAGTATTTGTGAACAACAACTGCCTGCAGCCATATATTCAGCTTCAGCAGTTGAAGTTGACACAGATGTTTGTTTCTTGCAAAACCAGGAGACAAGTCTATCACCAAGGAACTGACAAGTTCCACTGGTGCTTTTCCTGTCAATTCTGCATCCAGCATAATCAGCATCAGAGAATCCAGTTAACTCAAATGCTGAATCTTTTGGATACCAGAGACCTAGATTTGGACAACTTTTCACATACCTAAGAATCCTCTTTACTAATGTGAGGTGTGACTCTCTAGGGCTAACTTGGAATCTAGCACATATGCATGTAGCAAACATTATATCTGGTCTACTAGCTGTAAGATACAGTAAAGAGCCAATCATTGCTCTATATGTTGTCTGATCAACAGGTTTCCCATGTTCATCAGCATCCAATACAGCATTGGTAGGCATGGGTGTTTTCATACAAGATGCCTCAGACATGCCAAATTTCTTAACCAGCTCATTAGCATATTTGGTTTGAGAAATAAAGATGCCTTCAGCATGTTGTTTGACTTGCAATCCTAGGAAGAAGGATAGCTCACCCATGCTACTCATCTCAAATTTAGAATGCATTAGGTTAGAAAATCCTTCTGCACAATTTTGAGTCAGTAGAACCAAAAATGATATCGTCTACATAAATTTGTACTAGTAGGGTATGGGACTTATGGGTTCTAATAAAAAGAGTTTGGTCTACTCTACCCCTTATAAAACCATTTTCCAAAAGAAAGCATGCTAGGGTCTCATACCATGCTCTAGGAGCTTGCTTGAGACCATATAATGCTTTATTTAATCTAAAAACAAAATCAGGATGAGTTGGAGAGATAAAACCTGGAGGTTGTCTGACATAGACTTCCTCTTTGATGTCTCCATTTAAGAAGGCACTCTTGACATCCATCTGATAAACCTTGAAGCCTTTGTGAGCTGCATAAGCTAGAAAAATCCTGATGGCTTCCAATCTTGCAACAGGTGCAAAGGTCTGGTCGTAGTCAATTCCTTCTTCTTGAGAATATCCTTGGGCAACTAGCCTTGCCTTGTTCCTTATTATTACTCCTTGATCATCCAGTTTGTTTCTGAATACCCATTTTGTTCCAACAATGGAATGATCCTTAGGCTTGGGCACTAGTTCCCATACTTTGTTCCTCTCAAATTGATGCAACTCCTCTTGCATGGCAATGATCCAGTGTGGATCTTGCTCTGCATCTTGAATGGACTGAGGTTCAATTTGAGAAAGAAAGCAGGTGTGCAACAGGTTTTGGTTGACCTGATTTCTGGTTTGCACACCAGCTGAGATTTCTCCAATTATTTGGGTAATTGGATGGTCTCTTGATGTTACTAAATCAACAGGGGGTGTTGATTGTTCACCAACCTGTGTTGTTGTTTCCTCTTGTGGTACAACAACTGGCTCTTCAAATGGAGCTTCAATGTGTTGAGCATTGCTTTCATCTTCACTGCTTTCATCCTCTTGAGCAACCTGTAGCTTGTTCATATCTTCAACTAGAGAGTGTTCCTGCAAAGGTTCTATGGTAGAAGAGATCTTCTCCTTGAAAGACATGTTAGTTTCATCAAAAGAAACATGAACAGATTCCTCAATTTTCAATGATGATTTATTATAAACCCTATAGGCCTTGCTGATCATGGAGTATCCCAGAAACACTCCTTCATCAGCTTTGGCTTGAAATTTTGCTAGATGTTTCTTATCATTATTGTGAATATAGCAAATGCAACCAAAAATTTTGAAATAGTCAACTTTAGGTTTCTTCCCTTTGAGTAATTCATAGGGAGTCTTTCCCTTCAGTTTATGTATCAGGCTTCTGTTCAGCACATAGTTGGAGGTGTTCACTGCCTCTGCCCAGAAGGATAGAGGTAGATGAGCATCTGACAACAATGTAGTGGCAGATTCAATAAGGGTTCTATTTTTCCTTTCAGCTACCCCATTTTGTTGAGGAGTTCTAGGAGCTGAGAAAGTATGTCTGATCCCTTCACTCTGACAGAACTCTTGCATAAGAAGAGAATCAAACTCTGTCCCATGATCACTTCTGATCAGGGCAATGTGAGTATTGAACTCAATCTTTATACATTTGAGAAACTCTGTCAGACACTTAAAGTTATCAGACTTCTTCCTTAGAAAGAACACCCAAGTGAATCTAGAGAAGTCATCTACAACAACTAAAGTGTAGGATTTCCCTCCTAGGCTTTGTACTGTGATGGGTCCAAATAGATCCATGTGTAACAGATACAGTATCCTAGGTGAATCACTCTTATTAAGTGACTTAAAACTGTTTTTAGTTTGCTTGCCTAATTGACAGGCCTTGCAGAGTCCTTCCTTCTTGTAGGGGCCAGAAGGTAGTCCTCTAACAAGGTTGTCCTTGGATAGCCTAGCAATAGTTCTAAGGTTTAGGTGTCCTAGTCTCTTATGCCATAAAACATTTGGTCTATAAACTGAATTGAATAAGCAGATATCTATAGAAGTTGAAAGAAAATCTACAAGGTAGATGTTACCTTTCCTTTTACCTGTCAACACAGTGGTGTTGTCCTCTGACTTGATCTTGCATAAGGTTTTGCTGAAGGTCACCTGGTAGCCTTCATCACATAGCTGACTGATGCTGATTAGATTGTGCTTCAGTCCTTCCACATATGCTACCTTCTTGAAGGTTACAGAACCAATCTGGACTTCTCCATATCCTTTAGTCTGTCCAAAGTTGGAGTCACCAAAGATAACTTTGGGTCCAAGCTTGGCTCTAAAGGAATTTAGGTTGTCCTTGTTCCCTGTCATGTGCTTAGAGCACCCACTATCCAAATACCATTGCTGGTTAGATGTTGGATAGGTTTTCACCTGCACATTGAAAGCAATTCACTTGTTTTTGACCCAGTTTACCTTGGGCCTAGGTTGATAACCTTTAAATTCAGAAATGAAAGACATCCCTGGCTGACTCTTATATCCTTCAGGATGATATCTCCTTGGAGGTAAAATCCATTCAGTATAAGGGTTAAATGTTTGGGATGAAGAACCCTCAGGATTCAATTTTGACTTGCCATTGAAAAAATTTCCAGAGCTCTGACCTCTGTTCGACGATCTTGGAGCTGAGTTCGACGATCTTGGGTCAGATCGTCGAGCTCCGTTCGACGGTCGACTATGGCTGAGGTCAGGTATATGGGATCGTCGACCAGCGTTCGACGATCTTGGCTTAGATCGTCGATCAGCGTTCGACGATTTGTCCTGAGATCGTCGAGCTGCGTTCGGCGATCGTCGATCTTCATTCGGCGATCGTCGATCTCCGTTCGACGATTTGTACTGGACTTTAGTTTTCTGAGGCAGATCAGAATTTTTCCTGGCAACCTCTACAACTCCCTTTCCCTTGTCAGAAATGAACTTGATAGGGGTTGTTAGAACAATAGGTTGGCTGGATGAGGCACCCAAGCCCAGTGTACTGTTGAATCTTGAGTTCACTGTGCTTGTGATGTCCATCAGCTTGATGCTTCTCCCATTGAGAGATTCTTCAAGCTTCTTGGCCTCAGAGAGTTCACTCTTCAGTGAAGCTATCTGTTCCCTATGGTTCTCCAACTCCTGAGAGAGCTTGAGGTTTTCTGATTTTAAAGCATTGTGTTCAGACAATTGATTTCTGAGAGAGATGATCTCTTTCTCAGACTTTAGCAGGTCTAAACATAGTGCTTTAAATTCAAGTTTAAAATCTTCTGAAGTGAAATCAAAAGAGCTGATTACCTGATCTTCTTCAGGTTGAGTTTCTGAGTCTGACTCTGACTCCTCTTCCTCTGAGTTGTGTTGTGAGGCATTGATTGCCATCATGCAGAATTCTTTTTCCTCTGCATCATCCTCATCATCACTTGAGCTGGAAGAGGCCTGTGACTCCTCTTCAGTCTCACTCCAGGATTCAGCAACAAATCCTTTCCTTGTGTGCTTATTTTTGCTGGTGGAAGGTTTGCTACTTCCATGCCTTTTGGAGTCCTTCTCCTTTCTTCTTTCTTTTCTGTCCCTTCTGTCCTTGTTCTTGTTTTCTGGACAGTCAGGAACCATATGCCCTGGTTTCCTGCAACCAAAGCAAATAATGTCTTTGCTATTGCCAATGGACTTGTCATACCTTGGCTTATCTTGCTCCTTGTATGATCTTCTTCTGAAGTCCTTTCTGGCCATCTTATAGAATCTTTTGGCCAACAAGCTGAGAAGTTCATCATTGGCTGTTCCTTTTTCTTCAGGCAAATCCTCAGCTGCCTTAAATGCTATAGTCTTCTCTTTTCTTGTGGCTGGTGAAGCAGCCTTCTGTTCTTCTTCTCTGTTCTTGATGAGTAGCTCATAAGATTTGAGCTTACCCAACAAGGCTTCAGTCGTGATCTCATTCAGACTTCTGGCATCTTTAATTGGCCAGATTCTTGAATCCCAAGTGCTAGGGAAGCACATTAGGATCTTATCATTAAGTTCTGTTAATGAGATCTCTTTGTCTAATGTCCTCAGTTCACTGACAATTAGACTCAATCTGTTGTACATTTCTCCCACTGACTCTGTTTCTCCCTTCTTGAAGTTCTCATATTGGGAGATGAGATGAGATCTTCTGTCCTTTCTCTCATCAGCTGATCCAGAAACTATTTCTGAGAGCTTGTCCCAGATCTCCTTGGCTGAATTACATTCAGCTACCTTCTGAAAAATGTCATCTGACATTGTTTGAGCTAGAATGTTCATTGCCTTGGCATCAGCTACCTTCCACCTTTTGATGTCAGCATCTGTTCCTGATGGAGGTGGAACAGCATTTGTGCTTGTACTTTCTGGAGGTCTTGGACACACTGTCAAAACAGAGTTAAAAATGTCCTCGTCAATAGAATTCATGTAGAGTTTAATCCTTGCTTTCCAAAGTGCAAACTTTGACAGATTGCACACTGGAGGTCTGGTGCTTGCATAATCTTTGTTTTGGGTCATGATTTGTGCAAGCTAAATCTAATAAAGAAATATAAAAGAAGGATCTAGTTTGGGATCTTTGGGGTTCAGGTGTTAGCCTGTACAACCAAACAGATATGGTATGTTTAACCAACCTGCCTCTGATATCAATTGAAAGGGGAAACTAGATCTGATATACTCTAAAGGGGGGGTGAATAGAGTATATGGTGCTTTTTAAAAACACAAAGAAAACTTTTTGCAAAGCTTTACAACAATTGTTGTAATGAGTGTAAGCAGGGAAGCAGAAATAAAACTAAGCTATGCAGATATTAAGCACAAGAAAATCTAGGCCAGAAACAAAAAGGAAAACATGCAGAACCAGATGACACAAGGAAATATAGTGGTTCCCCAACTTGGGTACATCCACTCTTCTACCACCCTAGGTAGGAATCCACTGCAGGATGAGTTGATCAGGTGTCCTGGGCACCAATGAGCTTTTGATAAGGTGCTCAAAAACCAAATCAGATTTTTTGATCAGGTGTCTTGCCACCAATGAGCTTTTGACAAGGTGCTCAAAAACCAGCTTCAAACTTTTGAAGGGAGTTTGAAAAACCCTTTACAGAATGGGGGTGAGAGAGTGATGGCAGTCTTCTCTTTCTCAAGCAACTGAGAAGACTATGTGGATTCAGTGATGTTGTCAAAGCTCCCCCTGAGTCCTTGAAATCTTCAGGAAAATGAGCTTTGCTGAGGGTGATAGGCCTTCAAAGATAGATCTCCAGCAAAAGATGATTTCAGCAAGCTGAAATGTTGAGTGTCTGGAGTCTTGAGATGATGTTGGCCTTGAACACTTGAGAGCTGAAGAGATCTGAAGAATGTTTGAAAGCTTGATCTCTTGATGAGTGTTCTTCTGAATTCTTGTTGACAGAAGATTGAGAGAGTCTCTGTGTATTGAGTTGTGTCCTGTTCTTGTCAATCTCTATTCTTTTGTTCTTGTCTATCTTCTTTTCTGATTCAAAAAACATTCTCTATTTTATTCTCTGAGTCTGAATAGAAAATGTTCTGTCAAAGGTAGCCGTTGGTCTGAATTAATTACAGCCTTAATTGCATAAAATGTTCTGAAGGAAAGTCCACTGAATTATTCCTTGAAAAATCCCTTGAAACTTGCTCCAGAAGTAAATGAAAACGGCTGGCAGATCTTCTGAATTAAATGCAGAATAACTTCTATCTGATTTGAATTTGAATTCAGAAAGATAACTGAAATCGTCGAACTGAGCTCTGCTATCGTCGAGCTGAGCTCAGCGAACTGGGAAATGCAAGCAGCAAAGAAATCGTCGATCTGAGCTCAAAGATCGTCGAACTGAGCTCAGAGATAAGGATCCAGTGCAGAGTCGAAATCGTCGACCTGAGCTCAGCGATCGTCGAATGGAGTTCGACGATATTGAGAAGTTGAGCTCAGCGATCGTTGACCAGAGCTCGACGATATTATGAGGGTTGAGCTCAGCGATCGTCGAATGGAGCTCGACGATCTGTCAATAGTTGAGCTAGACGATCGTCGACCGGAGTTCGACGAAACGTCGAGCTGAGCTCGACGATTTGGACTTAGTCTCCAGAAAAACTTGGGTCTTCAGGGCAGCTTCCAAACCTAGACTCCTGATCCCTTAGACTCAATTCTAATTGACCTATAATCTATACAGAAGGTCAAAACATAAAATCCTAGAGACATAGTGATCCTGACCCAAATTAGTAATAGGGTGTTCCAACAGAATGGACTGGTTATCGATTGTGAACGCTAAAATAGATTGCAGAAATAAGTTGATACGGTTTGAACGACACAACCAAATTGTTGTTACTTTCCAGGGCTTGAAGGGAGTCGCTAAACTAATTATTTCATCCGTTAAGGCGGTTAGATGCATTAGCAAGGGTTGTGAAACCTATTTAGTGTTGATGAATGCAGAAGCCAATGCCGATTTATCAAGGGTTCCCGTGGTCCAGGAATTTCCCGACGTCTTTCCAGAAGAATTACCTGGTGCCCCTCCTACTAGAGAGATTGACTTTCAAATCGATCTTGTGCCTTGAGCAGCACCAATGACCAAGTCTCCTTATCGTATGGCCCCCAGAAAACTCGCAGAGTTGAAGGTCCAATTGCAAGAGTTGCTTGATCTGGGTTTTATTCGCCCCAGCACTTCGCCTTGGGGTGCACCAGTTTTATTTGTGAAGAACAAGGATGGTAGTCTGAGGCTGTGCATTGACTACCGCGAGCTGAACAAGTTGACAGTGAAGAATAAGTATCATATCCCTAGGATCGATCACATGTTTGATCAGCTTGAGGGTTCTTGTATGTTTTCTAAATTAAACCTCAGATCAGGCTATCATCAGTTGAAGATCCGAGAAGCAGAAATTCAGAAGACGGCGTTCAGGACCAGATACAGGCATTATGAGTTCGTGGTTATGTCGTTTGGGCTGACCAATGCCCCGTTCGCTTTATGGACTTGATGAACAGGGTTTTCCGGGAATTCTTAGACTGTTTTGTCATTGTCTTCATCGACGATATTTTAGTGTATTCCAGGAGTGCAGAAGATCACGTCTCCCACCACAGAACTGTTTTGGGGATGCTCGGAAGGAATCAGTTGTATGCAAAATTTTCTAAGAGCGAATTTTGGCTATCAGAGGTTGCATTTTTAGGACATGTTATCAGTTAGAGAGCTCTGTTCGTTGACCCGAAGAAGATAGAAGCTATAAGGGAATGGCTAGGGGTGTGCATGAAAAACCAAAAACTGACCAAACCGCCCGAAACCGCCCAAACCGAACCGATTTTACACCGAACCGAACGACTCGATTTGGTTTTGGTTTTCCTCTCTGAAAAACCGAACCGCACCGACTAATAATGCATGTAAAAATATTACCAATAATGATCTTTTAACTATTTTTATGAACTAAACAATGTACACAAATTATATCAACTTAATAATTTTAATATCATTTGAACCAAAATAATTTTTTGTAATGCATATTTTATGCATCAAGACGAATTAAACATTTTGTTGAACTGATTTTTTTATATCTTTTTAATATTTATTACTCGATTTCACAATAAAAATATTCAATCATTTTTTTTATGTAATATGAGCTATTAGCTATAATATATCATATGTAAATAAAACTTGATGATATTAATTTTTTAACTGTCATATCTTTTTTAAAACTTTCTTGAGATATTTAAGTACACAATTATTTTAAATAGTATAACTGAAAAATCGAAAACCGAACCGAGTAAACCGACCAAAAAACCGAACCGAACTGATAAACATCGGTTCGGTTTCGGTTTGGGTCCAAACCGACCCAAACCGAACCGCTTGCACCCCTAGGAATGTCCAAGACCGAGAGCAGTCACGGAGGTCCGCAGCTTTTTGGGTTTGGCAGGTTATTACAGTCGGTTTATAAAAGACTTCTCGAAGATAGCATTACCACTTACTTCGCTTACCAGGAAGGGTAAAGCTTTTAGTTGGACAGTGGAGTGCGAGATGGTGTTTGAGGAGCTGAAGACCAGGCTGATGACCGCCCCGATTTTGAGTTTACCATCAGGGTCAGATGGATTTCAGATATATAGTGAAGCCTCAGGTCAAGGTTTGGGTTGTGTGCTTATGCAGCATGGTAAGGTTATAGCTTGCGTCTTCAGACAGTTGAAGATTCATGAGAAGAACTATTTTGTGCATGACTTGGAGCTAGCAGCAGTCATCCACGCTCTGAAGATTTGGATGCACTATCTTTATGGGGTCCGTTGTGAGATTTTCACTGATCACAAAAGTCTCAAGTACATTTTCGATCAGCAAGAACTCAATATGAGGCAGCGCAAATGGTTAGAGTTTCTATTAAACTATGAGGTAGACATTCGGTACCACCCAGGGAAGGCGAATGTGATAGCTGATGCAGTTAGTCGCGGATTATCGAGTTATTTTCTCCTTACTCAGCAGGAGGAGCTGGTGCGAGAGTTGGAAAGGCTAGAGATCAGTGTTGTACCGCGTTCAAAGGTTGGATCTGCAAGATTGGGTTGGATGGAGATCACTTGCGACATCAAGGATTGGATCAGGACAGCTCTACCCTTAGATTCTAAGATGTCAGAGATTTGGGATTTGACCCAGGCAGGTCAGAAGGAAAAGTTCAGTATACTTGAGGATTTACTATTGCACGATGGCAGGGTGTGCATTCCAGATGTTAGCCACCTTCGGGAGGACATACTGTTTGAAACTCATAATTCTAGATATTCGATACATCCTGCTAGCACAAAGATGTATGATGATCTGAAGAAGATAGTGTGGTGGTCGGGCTTGAAGGGTGACATTGTTGAATATCTTGGGAAGTGTGAAACTTGCAAGTTAGTCAAACCTCTGTTTTGTTTGTCCTTGGCTGCTCAGTGCGTAAAGGAGGTTTGATTTTAAGCAATTGTTTTTAGATATTTTAAAAGGCAATGAATATAAACGTGGAATATTTTAGAGACCAAAAGGGAATTTTTTAGGGGTTTTCCATCTTAATAATTTTTATCATAATAATAATTTTGAAAATAACATATACTTAATTTTGATTTCAAAAGTAGTTAGTTCTTAATATGCTTAATTTAAATGTTTCGTATTTGAGCGCTTGCCTAATTGTTATTATTCTTAATTTGATGAATCTTTTTATTCAGGGACTTTTTGGACAAACGCACCAATAAGCCGCCATAACAAGCACAGGCAATGTGCGTGAAATAAAGTGAAATGCATGCATGATAAATTAATAAATGTGCGCAAAGACATGTGCTACAGAGAAGCAAAATGGGAAATAACAATAACATAAATATGCGCAAAGATGCGACACAGGTTGCATCAATTCTCTCAGGGTTGAAAGATCCCGACCTTGTCGAGAGTGTAATATAGCCTGCGGCAAGGAAATCTGTCTGTCGATTTGGAGCTGCTCTGCTACAGTTATGCTCTGGGATATGATGGGTTGTGAGGCAAAGGAAGGATCCTTCGTTGCAGCTCATGACCTGTAGGCAAACTCCCTTTCCTGAAAAACGCAGGAAACCAATCTCATTCGCAAAAATATAATTCTCGATTATGAAATCAACCAAGGAATTATAGATTTTTGGATATGCTCGCAACAAGGTTAGTCATAATTTTATGTATGTTATTTAAATGATCAGAAAAAATCAGAGCATCAAAGTGACGAGTATCACAAGTGGGAGAAATCGGGGATCAAAGAAACATGATAGGAAGCAAGCAGGCTCGACCTGTGGAATCATTAAATCACATCGCATCATACGCTCTCTTGTCAGACACATACGAGCATCTGATAGACCAAAATTAACTATCCCAAACATATCATCTCATCAAATCTGATTAATGTTACAAACTTTAAATGTAATCCCAAATTTACTATTTAAATTTTTCCAGAGAAATCCATTAAACTGGGTATCTTTTTTTGGCGTGAAAATTTTTGGAGTCCACATTATCCTTAAAACACAATTTCTCTTAAATATATCGACAATTTGATAATAAATTTTTGGACACATTTATATTTATAGGATAATGTAAAGATATAAAATGATGTTCTCCAAATATAAAATCAATATAGGGTGGTGACACTAGTGCTATGGGTGGGTGACCATCAAATATAATGTCAATAGATTCAAGTGTTCGTGGTTGTAGTGAGCTAGGAGAATCAGGACATACGTAGATCAAGTTTATGTCACCTAAGGTATGGGGCTCATCACTAGCTAACTTCTTCTCCGGGAGAAGTGAGATTGCAATTGTGACATCTGGGGTGAGCGACACACCACTAGTAAGTTCTTTCTGGGGCAGAGCCTCTAGAATAGACGTGGTGACTAGAAGTTGTGTTTTAATGTGAGCCAGTGGAAACACCGCTTCAATCGGGATGGGGGAGTGAGGTGGGTGAAACTCCTCTGCGTGGAGTTGGGGCTCAGGAAGGAACTCCTCGACTGAAGAGGTGTTATAGTGGAGACTAGTGGGACCAAGGTGCTCGTGGAGGAAACAATGAGTCTAGAAAGAGGACTATTAATAATTTGAAGCATAGGTTCCACGGGAAAATATTTTGCTTGTGCATTGTCATTTTAAGGTTGTGTACATCGGTGCACAACCCAATCAGATTCTGTTTGAATTCTGCAGTGACGTACTCGATATTTTTCATTAGGGTTTTCATGCGCGCTTCAAGATTCTCCATTTTTTAACTAAGAATTTAAAAGAATTTTTAATATATTTTTGCATTCAGAGATAAAAATAACTTTCATAAAACATTTTAAAAAATTATTATTATTTTGAAAATCGGATAGTTGGATTCGCAATGGGAGCGAATCGAACCAGCTCTGATACCAAATTGAAGTAGACCGGATTTCTCATAGTCAATTTTAAATAAATAAACTCAAGCTTGTTTTAAAAATGTGCAACGCAAGAGAAATTTTCTCGAATAACCGTGAGCGGCAATATATTCTGGGCTCGCAAACGCGCATAAATACCAATATTTAAGCGTTGAATAAAAATGAGATAACTTTCCACATGTAGGCTCTTAAGGAAATGAAAAAATACACGAACAAGCAAGATTTTTCAAATTAACAACAAACAGACTTAATAACAATTAGGGCAAGCGCGCTCTGAACTTTTAAGACCAAATAAAAATAAGCATAAATGATATCCTAACATATTGTGAGTGAGGAAATTGGCCGAAGATATACCTGTGGGCGACAAGTTTTGCGTTGGATTCAGTCCTAGGCTGAAACAAGCCTGACTGGACTAAACAGGAGACGGGAAACTGTGATCAATCGTCGGTGGAGTTAGATCGGGAGTTGGCTAGGAAGGCCGATTATGCCCGCAACAACTGCCGGGAAGAGTCGTCGCAGCCCACAAAGGCAAACGGCGGTGGAGGATGCGCCTTGGAAGAAGTCGGGGAAGATTGTCGAGCTCCTGTAGCCGATCGACGGAGTCGAAGCAGTTGTCGTCGAGAACGACGAAGCCAGTGGAGATGGGAGTCGGAACCCTAAGGCGTCAGAGGTGAAGAGGGGCATCGGTCGACTGGAGTATGGAGGAAGAGAAAGGCTCGGTCGCACGGGATGGTAAGGCCGGACTTTCGAAACAGAGAAAGAAATTTCGCTGTTTCGTTTGTCCTTGGCTGCTCAGTGAGTAAAGGAGGTCTGATTTTAAGCAATTGTTTTTAGGTATTTTAAAAGGTAATGAATATAAACGTGGAAGATTTTAGAGGCCAAAAGGGAGTTTTCAGGGTTTTCCATCTTAATAATTTTTATCATAATAATAATTCTGAATATAGCATATACTGAATTTTGATTTCATGTGTAGCTAATTTTTAATATGCTTAATTTAAATGTCTCGTATTTGAGCGCTTGCATTAATTGTTATTATTCCTAATTTGACGGATCTACTTAGGGACTTCTTGGACAATCACATCAATAAGTTGTCATAATGAGCGCGGGCGATGTGCGTGAAATAAAGTGAAATGCATGCATGATAAATTTATAATTGTGCACGAAGACATGCGCTACAGAGAAGAAATATGAGAAATAACAAATATATAAATATGTGAAGATGTGACGTTGGTTGCATCAAATATTATTAACCGATGTGAGCAATCCATTCATGACGTGTGTGACACTAACCATATTTGCGGGGAGAGTTTCGACCGCTTTCATCAAATCGCTCATTCGTTGGGTCAAGTCTCCTACGCTCGTCTATAAGTGATCTACTCTCGTAGATTTAAAATAATTTAATTTTGCTCAAAAGTAGTTGATTTTTGTAAATAATAATAATTTGAAAATATTTTTTACGTTTACTTAAAATAAAAAAGTACGCGAGTGGGTAGAAAAAGATTTTGTTGTTTTTTTTATTTCCAAGTTAAAATCACATTTGATTTTTTTTAATAAGATTTAAATTAAAAGTCATTTTTAATTCAAATTTAAAAAAAATAGATTTAAAAAAATATATTTAAAATTCTCTTTTTTGTTTTGAAAACTCGAATCGTTGACTCGAGATAGGAGCGAATCGACTTGTCTCTGATATCAAACTGATGTAGGCCTAATGGAGGGTTTTGGAAATGAAATATTTTTTATGTGAATTAATTTATTTGGTGTAGGCCAAGCGGGTCAACTCAAGTTTTCGCAGGCAAATCTCTATTGAAGTTAGGGATAGGGAGAACGTTCAAAGGCAAGTTCAAAAATTATTTAAGTTGATTGCGTAAATTTAAAACTGATAAACTGAGCATTAGTAGGGCAAGAATACCATGGTGGAGGTGATCCGCCTCAAGTCCAGTGGGCACGTCGTGCACGGGGAAAATGATAACTTTGGTCGATTGGCGGGAAGAGTAGGTCGTCGTCGACGCCAATCGGGAGGGTTGCCGGAGTTGACAGAGGGGTCGACGGTGACCCAACAGGAAAGAAGGCATCAGATAGCTTTGGGAGCATTGGGGGTGGACTGCTTTCGGTAGAGGCTTGCGAGCGGAAGCTCCGACGGGAGGATGTCGTGAATCCACTGACATCGCCGAGGCTGGAGAAGGTGGCACGAATCTTCGGCAGTGAGAACTGGGAGGCGTGGATTGAAGGCTTCGCCGGTATCTCAGAAGGACGAAGAGTTCTTCGTTCCTCTATTTTAACCGGGCTCTTGTTCCCTTTCTCAATGGCGATATAAATAGCAGACTAGTCACTGTCAGATTAATCCCTTTCAATTTTAATAGCCACATATTATTTTCCATATATTGCCTCTTTCTTGATCTCTTTTATTTTTTGCTTAATGCAGACCTTCTAAATATAAGAAAACCTAGCTATTTAACTTTTGCCATGTTTAGATCTACATAAATTTATGTGTCTATAAATAATTCAAGCGTGTCTTTCCCGTTCTAACTACCGATGAGCCAAACAATTTCAAATAACGTAGGTGCACGAGAAAAGAAATATAGGACAATAAGTAAAAGCATAATAATAAAAAGATCCATGACGCATGGACATTTGGATGCGTCGGTGGATGTATATGAGAGTCACACCTGGGAGGGGTCCGGCTTTAGCACCGGTTGATCAAAAGAAAGGTTTCTTTGCTTAAACTTTCAATACCTCTCTTTAGAGCCATTTGCCTCTGGCTCTATATATACACTAGAGAGAGGCAACGAGTGGTCATGATTATATGTTCGTTGCCTATCTCAAAATAAACAAAATTACAATGAAAATTAAAAATGCAAAGAATGATAAATGTTACGATCGGCAATCCACTCGAGATCAAGGGATTAGTCTTACGCCAACGTATAGAAACTAGATAAATAATCAAATTGGTTTTATTTATATTAGACATAAATAAAAAGCCAAATCTAAAATTATGTATTTATGGTATTAAATTAATTGGGAATTAATTAAATAGGGACCAGAGCTTGTTGCTTGTCGATTTGGATTTGAAATTGTTGTTTAGCATATACTCGACGCACGTAGATTGGTTTGTGCTTAACAGAAAGCAAAACATCGAGTGGAACTCGGCATACGTTGACTTTGAATTGACGGACGCCGACTTGGAGAACTTGACGTGCGACGTTTAAGAAATCAAAGAACGTCAACTTGGCTTGCAGTTGAGAACTGCAACCAAACGTCGGCTAGAAGTCGATGTACGTCGACTTGAGAAATCGTTGTTGGTCGACTTGGGCCGAATTCAGATATTTGACGGATTGATTCATCTATTTGTCAGTTTTGAACATAAAATATTTTTCCAGTACCATAACTTAAGAGCAGTTTGAAAGACTGTCATGTAACTTTGATTGGAATCGTTCTACGTAAAGAGGAACAGAGAAGAATCTCTGCAGGAGAAATGGAATTTTTTTTGTAGAAAGGACGATCATCATCCAACCCCGAGACCATTGGACGTATTGTGTGGTCTTTTTGGCATTCATGTGGATACCATTAGAGATGTGGACTTTGTTCTACGTTTGGTTCTTAAATCCATCATAATCTTCACGGAATCTGATTTGGTATATGTTTTAACATTCTTAATTTACTAGTTTCACATAGTCCTAGGCAGGGTTTTTGTATTTTGTTGTACAATAGATGTTCAAAGAAACCCTACAGTAAGGTCAAATAAGGGGTCGTAATAAGGGTCATAAGCATGAGTAGGTGGAAAGGAAGGTGAGGGCGGAGGAGGGCACTGCAAGCAAATAAGTTGGTTTGATTGAGGAAGAAATTGAGTGGGAGACAAAAAGTATAAGTTAGGAGTGTGGAGGTAGTGCGAATGGGGCCAGATATTTATATGTATCGCCATTGTGCGGGCAAAAAAATGCGCATTTTCCTATAGAGCAAACAAAAATGTCAATGTTGTTCTGGTAGGCAGAAGAAGGGAGCATTGAGGAACCAAGGTGTAATATGTTACATGTGTGAAACCATGTGTTTTGGGGTTAGAAGAATGGAGTCATCGAGCTAAGAGAGGTTATGCACAAGTGGAGGGGAAAAGACTCGGAAGGTTGACAATTTAGTGGAGATGGGATGGTCAGTTTGTTGTGTAGTCCACGGTAAAGCTAAGAGAATGGGGCAAGTGGGTTCGATTAGGTAGAAGGAAATGAAATTAGTCGAGGATTCGATGGTATAACAAGGATTGAAGTTGAAGGGGCTCTTGATTAGAGAGGGGTGTAAGGGGGAGTTGTAGAGGGTTGCTAAGTAAAAAGAAGCTACTACATAAAGCCTTCTTCCCTAAGTTTACAGAAAGGGAGAAGATCGCTCAAGAGTAAATTCTGCAAAGGGGGTCGAAGAGCTTATCGATATGTTGAAGCGTTGCGAGCAAGACCTAGATGGTAAGATCACTAGGAGCGAAAAGGCATCCAAAGGGAGCTGATACGTGGATGTTGTGGAAGAAGGACTAGACATACCATTGGTTTCAACAGACGACGGGTACTATGGACATAACAAATGAGCCAATCATTAGAATCGGAAGTCCAAGTAGTCAAGCATTGAAGGGAGTAAATGACATCAAATCTTGCCTAGCTTCAATGCCCCCAAGAGGTCTTTAAATACGAGTCACTCCCATTTGTACTTAAATCCCAAACAAGTGGACTAATTGCAAAATTATCCATAGATACTAAAACACGTGTTACAGAATTATACACTTAACTCCAACTAGAGGCTCTTCAACAGAACACTTAGCATAAGACAAAGACATGTACTATCCTGATTA
Source organism: Platanthera guangdongensis (assembly GCA_039583875.1). Taxonomy (NCBI): domain Eukaryota; kingdom Viridiplantae; phylum Streptophyta; class Magnoliopsida; order Asparagales; family Orchidaceae; genus Platanthera; species Platanthera guangdongensis. The sequence goes on along the minus strand of CM077151.1, from coordinate 243,291,042 downwards.
ATCATTAACTAAAAGATTTACAACAGAGTATTGAACATAATAAAAAAATTACTGTGTATTAGAATAACATAAGGATAATTACCTGGTGACCAACAAAGCGAGCTCTTCTTAGACACTCACGGTATAACTACAGCAAAAAAAGAGGGCTTTGAAGTGGAATGAACATTCAATGAGGATAAGTACCGTCAAGTAGAGTTTTGAAGAAATCAAAGATGTACATACTCTGATCACGTTGTCAGCAAGCTCAGGCGGTAAAGCTGTCTGAATTGAAGGCATCTTCTTTCTTTTTCCTTGCATAACACCAATCAAAAACTAAACTATCTTCTCTTGTTGAAATATATAGACACAGTAAACTCAAAAAACAAAAGCAGGAGCAATAAAAATTAACAAGTTAATACTAACTCTAAGAGATGGAAATAGTAAAAACCAAAAATTTCTGGATATTATTTTGCATCACGTCCAATAAGTTCTATCAAGGGTTATGTAGGAAATCAAGGTGTAGGCATAATTAGTTACTAAGGCTCTGTTTGGCGCGGTGGGGGCGACTGGAGAAGCAGTGGTGGAATAATCAGTTGTTTTGCAGAGTGTGGGCAGAATCTGTGAAACTGTTTGGAAGAACAGCGCTTGGAGTGTTGTTTGAAATTTTATTTTATCATTTAACCTAACTTAAAAATCAATCTGTGCATTCTCGCTGGAAAAAATTCATCATTATCAATCTTTTGCCCCAAATTTTTTCTAAAATCAATCTCCTATAATTTGGAAAGAATTACAGAGAATCGTGCACATCCTCCCCATCCTAACGGCACCGGAAAAATTGAATGGCGGGTTAGGTTAATTTTCCGGCAGGTAGTAGGTTGTGAAGCCCGACGTTAGCATTAATGTACGGGAAGGAGAAGCCCTCAGCGTGGAGCCCGACGTCGGCGAGAAGGGGTTTCGTTGTTGCTAGATTTGCGCCGGCGGGAATGGTGGTCGGCAGGGGGCTGCGGTGGATTAGGGCACTGATAGAGCCGCGGGGAGACACGGAGGGAAGGAGTAACACCCTGTTCCGTGAATCGCAGCCCGCGATTTGGAGTCGTGAAAATTTTTCACGACTCCAAATCGCGGGAAATTCGTGATTTGGAGGCGGGGGCGGTTTGCACCGCATGGCGAGGAAATGTTGTTTGGCGTGGCCGGGTGATAATTGGCGGCGTGCAGCTCCAAAAACATCGGGCCTGTTAAAGACAAAATCAAATTAGCCCATTTAGGAGGCCCATGTATATTGGCCCATGTATAGCTTCTTTAGTCTCACATTGTAAATGTACAGTTCTCTCCCTCTTCTACCTCTATATAAGTGTATGTACTCCTATTATTTGAGAATAAGATAATTGAGGGTGATTTTCTCTCCCCTATACTTCTCTTTCTACATGGTATCAGAGCCATTTTTTCCTTCTTGTGCTTCCTGCGGCCTCTGAATTCCTACTCGCGGACAGCTTGCGGACTCACCCTCTGAATTCCTCCTTGCGGACTGCTTGCGGACTGCTTGCGGACTCGCCCTCTACTCGTATATTCCTTCTGGCGGGCTAACTACGGACTTGGGTTCTACCCGCATCTGCTGTCCGCTCTCCTTCGACGGCCTGCTTCTTCCAGCCCGCTTCCCCTCTCCTCGTGGTTCCCCTCTCCTCTCCGGGGCTACTTATAGCCTCCTCTCTCTGCCTGTGGGATCCACTTGCTCCTGCTCGTTTGATGTTCTCTGCTTCAGTCCGCTGCAGACTGCCTCGCCTCTCGCACTCCTCCGCGGCCTGTCTCGCTTCTCGCCTCCTCGAGCTCACTGCGAGCTCCTGCCTCAGTCCGCTGCGAGCGCCTGTTCCAGTCCGCTGCATGTTGCTGCTACCAAAACTCGTCTGCCTCACCTGCGCCCTGAGCCCCGCGACCTGCGACCTGCCTGTTCTCGCCGCGGACTGCGACCTGCCTGTTGTCGTCGTGCCCTGCTTTCTCTTCCCGCGGCCTGCGACCTGCTCTGGTCGTCGCGGACTGCTCTGGTTGCCGCGGGCTGCTCCGTCCTCTGCTGGTAGCCCGCCCGGCCTGCTGCTCTGATCGCTGCGGATTACTCTGGTAGCCGCGGGCTGCTCCATTTTCTGCTGCTTCCCTGCCCGGCCAACTGCGACATGCTCTAATCGCCGCGGACTGCTCTGGTCGCCGGGGGCTGCTCCGTCCTCTGCTGCTAGCCAGACCGGTCTGATGTTCTGCTCGCCATGGACTACTTTGGTAGTCGCGGGCTGTTCCATTTTCTGCTGCTTCCATGCCCGGCCTGCTGCCTTTATCCTTCATGGCCTCCACTGACTCCACCACAGCTTCCTCCTCTCTGCCCGCTCGAGCTGTTGCGCCACTTCCCGAGATTCGCGATGAACTTCGCATCACCATTATCTCTCTTAGCCGCAAATCCAACTATGTCGAATGGGCTCATTCCGTTCGTCGTGTACTGCAGACTAAGGGTCTACTCCCTCACCTCACTCGGGTCAAACCTGCTGATCCCTCTGATGACTGGCTTCGCGATGACGGCCGAGTCCAATCTTGGTTGCTTAACTCTATGGACACGGAGTCTTACCGCATGGCGATGTATTACGAAACCGCTAAGGAAATGTGGGATGAGCTGCACTCTCTCTACTCTGGGCAGGTTAGCCTATAACACCTTTTCGACATTATCTCTGCTCTTCAATCCCTGGACTCTGGCACCACAGGCGATTTAACCTCCTTTGTTGCCAAGACCAGAACCTTGGTGGAAGCTTGGATACAACACCAACCTCCCACTGCCGACCTTGCTACTCAACGGGCACAGAAGGAGACTGTTGGGATTACCATGATGATGTCCTGTGTTGCTTCTCACCTTCACCGCATCCGGGCCCAGATCCCCTCTTCCCCTACTATACCCTCTTTATCTGATGTTTGCTCCACGGTGCTCAAAGTCACCCCACCTCCCGAGGCTCCCGCCACCTTCTCTTCGGCTTTGCTCCAGCAGCCCCTACTCCCTACTCCTGCTCCCTCTGGCCGAGGTTCTTCTACTCGGGTCGGTCGCTTCACGTCTCGTGGTCGGGGACGTGTTGGGCGCTCTACTCTTAAGTGTACTTACTGCGGTCGTGATGGCCATCTTGAAGCTACCTGCTATCGCAAACATGGTTTGCCTCCTTATCTTGCTACTCCTTCTATTGTTGTTGCTCCTGCTCCTGCCGGTCCTTCTACCACCGCCCCCTCCGCCACGGCTCAGAAGGATATTGATGACCTTCGTCTCCAGATACTCCAGCTTCAAGGCATGGTCAACCATTCCTCTGCTCGGTTGCTTCCTTCTCTACTGAAGGTATCTCCTGTCTCTCCCACAGCACTCAATGGGTCCTAGACTCTGGAGCCACCCATCACATTACTTCTCAAAAACCTCCTCAGTACATGCACACTGAGTATCCCAAGTTCATTACTGTGGCCACTGGCGATACTACTCCTGTCTCTGGCGCTGCTGATCTACAACTTACTCCTAGCCTCTCCTTAACCTCGGTTCTTCATGTGCCGGGATCTCCCTTCAACCTACTGTCTGTTAGTAGGCTTGCTCAGGACCTTGATTGCTGTCTATTTTTTTCTCCTTCTTTTGTCATGCAGGATCGCCGCACACAGAATAACATTGGTAGAGGACGGCTGTCCAACGGGCTTTATCACCTGGACGTTCTTCCCACTTCACTCTCCGCTCTTCCCTCCGTCGACTGGCATCGTCGTCTTGGCCATGCCCCTCTTTCGATTCTCAATAAGGCACTTCCTGATGTCTCTTTACAGGAGTTTTCTTGCGAATCATGTATCTTTGGCAAGCAACATCGTATCTCTTTCCCTCCTGCATGTAACCGGAGTAGTACACCGTTTTCTTTAGTTCATTCTGATATCTGGGGTCCTTATAAACTTCCCAGTCTTTATGGTTATCGCTATTTTGCAACCTTTATTGATGATTATTCTCGCCTAACATGCCTTTATCTCCTACATGATCGTGCAGAGCTACCTTCTGTTTTCCGTGTGTTTATTGTTGAAATACGTAGGCAATTTTCTACTACAGTCCAAACGCTTCGCACTGACAACGCTCGTGAATACACTAGTCGTAGCTTCTCCATTTTATGTACCGACTTTGGGATTATTCATCAAACCTCATGTGCATACACACCCCAGCAAAACGGTGTGGCCGAGCGGAAGAATCGTCATCTCCTTGATATCACTCGGTCACTCATGCTTCAAATGCAGGTCCCCGCTGAATACTGGAACTTTGTTGTCTCTACTGCTTGCTTTCTCATTAATTGTATGCCCTCCTCGGTCCTTAACTTTGCTTCTCCATTCAGCCTCCTCTTTCCTTCCAAGTCCCCTTTTTCCCTCCTGCCTCGTACTTTTGGATGTGTCTGTTATGTTCACTCTCTCGGACCACCCAGCGACAAACTTGCCGCCCGCGCCACCAAATGTGTCTTTGTTGGCTACTCACGTACCCAAAAGGGGTACGTCTGCTATTCTCCCACGCTTCACAAGGTGCTTGTCTCCGTGGATGTTACCTTTGCTGAAGATACAAGCTTCTTCTCTCCCACCTCCCCTCAACCACCGCCGTCCACTATTCCTCGTCCCGCTGTTCCCGTTACCTCTCTGCCCTCTACTACTTCCGCTCCTCCCGTACCACCTTCCCCACCCCTCCCTCCTCCTTCACCTCTCCGTGTCTATACTCGCCGCTCGTCCAGGATTGCAGCTCGGCAGCAGCCCCCTACTACTGATGCTCTTCTGCGCGTTGAAGATCCAGCACCACCCTCTACGACTCATCCCATGGGGAACTATGTCTCCCTCCATCGCCTCTCTCCCCCGCTTCGAACATTTGCCCTCTCTCTCTCCACTATTTTCATTCCTAACTCCTTGCAGGAAGCTCTACAACATCCGGGCTGGCGTGCACCCATGGACGACGAGATGGCAGCTCTCTGGGCTAACCAGACTTGGGCCCTTGTTCCTCTTCCTCCTGGTCACTCTTGTGTTAGCTGCAAATAAGTCTTTACAATCAACCATGCTCTTAATGGCACTGTTGATCGTCTCAAAGCCCGTCTGGTTGCCCGCGGATTCACTCAGCAACATGGCCTCGACTACGACAAAAAGTTCTCCCCGGTGGCCAAACTAAGTACCGTCCGGGTTCTGATCTCCCTTGATGTTCACCGCCAATGGTCCCTTCATCAATTAGATATCAAGAATGCTTTTCTCAATGACGATCTTCAGGAGACTGTGTATATGCAATAACCACCTGGGTTTGAGACCACGGGGGAATCTAGTGTCTGCCTTCTCCGGAAGTCTATATATGGTCTCAAACAACCTCCCCGCGCTTGGTTTGATAAGTTCAGTAAGGTGGTTCGCGAGATGGGATTCACTCGGAGTTCTGTCGATTTCTCTCTCTTTACTCGTCATCAGGACACAGGGACAGTTCTTCTTCTTGTCTATGTTGATGACATCCTAATTACGGGAAATGACACCATCGGGATCCAGAAAATCAAACAACATCTGAACTCTGTTTTTCGGACAAAAGATCTGGGTAATCTGCGATACTTCCTTGGACTTGAGGTCGCAAGGAGACCTGATGGACTAGTCTTATCTCAACGGAAATACTGCATAGATCTTCTACATAGTGCGGGTTACTCAGGATGCAAACCTACAGATACTCCAATGGATATGAATCATCAGCTGTCAAATCATGACTCTGGGAATGACCCTGTTCTGACCAATCCAGAGTACTATCGACGCTTGGTGGGGAAACTTATCTACCTCACAGTTACGCGGCCTGATATCTCATTTGTTGTTGGAGTTGTAAGTCGATTCATGCATACCCCTCGAACTTCTCATCTTCGAGCCGTCGAGCGGATCCTCCAATATTTAAAGAAGGCTCCTGAACAAGGACTTGTTTATAAGCCATCAACTTCCTTATCTATTGTTGTCTACTCTGATGCAGACTACGCAGAGTCACTTGATGATCGACATTCCACAACTGGTTTCTGCACCTACCTCGGTGAACATCTTATTACCTGGCGCAGCAAGAAACAGACTGTTATTGCTCGCTCATCCGCTGAGGTTGAATATCGTGCTATGGCAACAGTTGTGTCTGAGGTCACCTGGCTAGAGGGTCTGCTCTGCGATATGGGTCTCACACTTTCCTCTCCTGCTACCCTGCTCTGTGATAGTCAAGCAGCCATACATATTGCCAAGAATCTGGTGTTTCATGAGCGCACGAAGCATATTGAGGTTGACTGTTACTTCATTCGGGAGAAGGTTCAAACAAAGAAGATAGTATTGGAGCATGTCGCGGCCTCCGGTCAAATTGCTGATATCTTCACCAAAGCTCTCTCTCGGCCTCTATACTATCAGTTTTTATCCAAGCTTGGCGCATATGACCTATACGCTCCAGCTTGCGAGGGAGTGTTAAAGGCAAAATCAAATTAGCCCATTTAGGAGGCCCATGTATATTGGCCCATGTATAGCTTCTTTAGTCCCACATTGTAAATGTAGAGTTCTCTCCCTCTTCTACCTATATATAAGTGTATGAACTCCTATTATTTGAGAATAAGATAATTGAGGGTGATTTTCTCTCTCCTACACTTCTCTTTCTACAGGGCCAAACAAAGCCTAGTGGGTCTAGAGTCCAGTAAGTCAAAGGAAGGGCATTCTAAAGAATACTATTAAGGTATAAGCATAAACAACACTCAAGCCTTCATCCCACTATAGTGGGGTCGGCTATTAAGGTATAAGCATAAGGATGAAATTTTAAAGCGCAACTTGGTGTCATTGAGTGCTTGCTTAGTTTCTTGCGATCAACATCAAAGTATACCACACCAGCAAACCTCCAGCATTCTTCAGGGTTAAAAACCAACATACAGTATAAATGTTTTTTAATACAAATCAAGTTAGTTTTCCATTATCTTAAGTAATTCTCTTGAACACTGAAAATGGAGGTGAATTTAAAATCTTTTTGTTTCGATATTGTTTAAACATTGTTCTCAAGATAATAATTTATCAGCGGATCCAGTCAATGATCCATTCATTAGGTTGAAGGACAAGTGGTGGTATAGTGACCACCGAGTATGCCTGAATGAGTGTAAAATGATGAGGAGGTGGGTACAGACTCGGTAGAAAGACCTTGCATCAAGTGATGTAGAGTCAATATCTCCTCAACAAAGGAGCCAAGGAACGACAGAAATATCTGTAACTCGCCCTGCAAAGGAGCTCTCCTCAGTAATGTCTGAGCAATGTGCAGATGGAGGAAAGAGAGGAGCATTCTTCTTCTGTGATCTGGCACTATCGCGGCCGCCTCATGAAGCCGGACTACCCCTCCGTTGTGGAGCCCATGAAGTTTGAGTGTGTCAGAGCTTTCCATAGTAATCACAGACCAGGTAACATTTGTCAGCGTTTTAGATCAGGAGTCTCATGGAATGTTGTGGCTAGACCCATGGTGAGTAGCAACAAGAGCAAAGCCAGTAGGAGCTATGTTGGAGGGTCATGTATGTTGTCGATCAAACTCTTGTTGGATGATGTTGAAAGCTTCTAACATGAGTGGGAATCTAGAGACGACCAAGAATGTAAATAATAATTCACTCGAAGTCCTTGTAAAGTCCATGTAACAAACTCAAACACCCAATTGTAACTTCGTCAATTCCAGACAAGTAACGCGGATCATGATCAGAGAATCAAAATGATGGATACTTCTAGTGCAGTTGTGTAAACTCCAAGTAGTTGGTGGATGGAGCTTAGTCACCCTATCAAAGCAGAATGACTTTACGACAATGCTCAAAATTTGTGTTGCATTACCTTTCTGTGAGTAAATGGGCATTGCATGCTTCCAGATGTCCATTATGTATCGAGGAAGAGATAGGTGCGGATTATAATTTCTTGCATTGAGTTAATGAGTCACGACATAACTAAGGAGCTCTTTGGATCCCATTGAAACCTTTCTGGAGAATCCTGTGGTGACACTGGAGTAGTTCTGTTGATATATCTGAACAATCGTCGACTTTTGAGGGTAAGGTAATCGACCGAGACCACGTGAAATAATTGGTGAAATTCAATCAGATGGTAGTAATTTGGGATGTTATTAGTATCATATGATCATGACACCTCGGGCTAGGCGGGGGGAAGCAGGATATACAAGAGGAAGATTTGAAGATACTGTAGGATGAGATTCTTCCACTTCTAACATAACCTCAATAGAAATGAGCATGTGGGGAAAGAAGAAAAAATTAGAAACGGCTTTTCATATCAAGAAGGCAAGCCCTAGATTCATAGCTTCAAGAGAAATAACTATTGAATCAAGGCGAGATTAAGAAGGAATGTAGAGAAGTAAGAGATAAACCATTCGAGAAAAAATAAGGGTGAACAGTCCTTGTAATAGGGCACAAGGAATGTAGAGAAGTCATTGTAATAGGGTACTGGAGAGAACTAGGTATCAAGGTGGTTCGGCGAGTGAACAAGGTGGACTGGGGATCGAGAAGCGGAGAGAATCGCGAGGCAGAGACTAATGATCAAGGGTGGAGATGGATACAAGAGAATGACAATGGAAAACCGAGTGATCCCAAGTATCGGGAGACGGCTCCGATACCATGTTGGCTAAAAGAGTTGAAATGGTTATGGTTCGATAAAATAAAAAGGCCTCACCTATATACACGAGAGATATATAGAAGAATAAAAAAAGTAAAAACAAGAAAAGTTTAACATTCAAAAATGTGTCCATACCATCTTAATAAAAGAATGAAATTAATGTAAGACAGATTGACCATCAACTCCAACAATATTTTGAAGGAAATCAAGTGTTGATTGTTGACATAAATTTTTTTTTTTTATGTATTGATGCAATTTGTGTCGCATCTTCATGACTTGTATTTTATTGTGATTACATATTTATTTGCCCGCATATCCTCCTACCAGTTTATTTATTGTACTTTTATTCAAGCATATTCGTGTTTTATGATCGTGCATGCATTTGAGTTAGGGTATTTTTGCCGCTCATGTGCGCACACTCTTATGGCTAATTAGTGTGACCAACTAATGAGACCATAAATGAAATGATCCAACAAATTAGGCTAATTGATAATTAGGGCAAGTTCAAAATATATATATATAATGTAAAGTTTTACCAAAAAAGTTATTCAAAATGTATGTATAAAATAAGAAATTTAAAACTAAAACAAAAGGTATTTAATTTTAATTTTAATTTTATGGAATGATCTATTGCGGGAGAATACCAAGTGGAGTAAACCCTTTGAAATTCACCTCAAGAGCCTTGATTGCCCAATCCATTTAAAGCCTTAATAAAACCTTATAAAAACCTTCGGACCTATTCTCTTATAAAATCGGTCCCCCCCTCGTTGAAAACAAAGCCTAGGGAAAAACACAAAATAAAATTTTATTTCTTCGCTTTGTATACCCAGCAAGCCTTCATCGCCCTTCCCTATCGACGATTACTCCCAACCCCCTCCCTATCTCGTTGCCACCACCAAAAGGTTCGACAAGCAATGACAATCCATTCCCCACAAGCTTCTAACGAGTTCGACGTGTTTCCCATTGATTTTCATAGTCTCTCGATGTAGCATAAGATTCATCCGCCTTCAATTATTCCTCCCACCACCAAATTAGAGCCTACCTCAAGCTCAGGTAGACCATCAGTCCCATTTTTTACTCCACCATCAACCATGTTCTCTCCAACCCACAGCCAAACACATGTATCCCATTCCCCACAAGCTTCTAACGAGTTCGACGTGTTTCCCATCGATTTCCATAGTCTCTAGATGTAGAGCATAAGATTCATCCTCCTTCAATTATTCCTCCCGCCACCAAATTAGAGCCTACCTCAAGCTCAGGTAGACCATCAGTCACATTTTTGACTCCACCATCAATCATGTTCTCTCCAACACACGGCCAAACACATGTATCCCACTCAATACCTCCAGTAGTATCTAGGTACCCGAGCCCTCATTGCCAATAGTGAGAGTCTACTTGACCCTGTCCCACCTTATAGCCCAAACTCAAGCCCTAAAACAACTGCCAAAACCAATTCTCTCCTTTTCAGCCTCCATTTCCCATTGCAGATTCGACATGGTTTGGACCCAGTATTGTGTTTGTAGGGCAGTGACATTCCCCATACTTTTTTCTTGTGCATATCATGCTAGTATAATTTTATGTTAAATTTATTTGATCTTTAAAAGTTTCAATGTTTTGCCATTGTTACTCATTACCTGTTTGTCATAATTTGCTGAGTCATTTTGTATTCTCTTTACTCAGAGGAATATTTAACCATGTTCTCATTCAAATGCTAGTCACTTATGTGCGTCATAAAAAAAACCCAAGTTTTTATTTCTTCGTTTAATATTTATCGAGTTGCTTTGGTGTTGCATAGTTTAATTTGACCACAAATATAATTTAATATTAAACTTTCAACCTACATCATGTATTTTCTTATTAGTGTAGTTTCTTATTTATGTATTTTCTTATTGAGCAGTGTAGTTCTTTCTTGTTATTGAGTCATGTAATATGTATTCTGATTTTGTACCGAGTGTGTTATGTCAGTTCATCTTTTGTTATAGGTCGTGTAGTATTATAATAATTGTATGAGTCATGTATGTCATGTTGAGCTTGTATTAGGCTAATCGATTCAACCTTACCCCAACCTTACTTAAAATCCTCTCAATTTGACATTGTTAGATGTTACAACATCACTGTGGACCACCACATTACACCCGCTTTAAAATCCACTTTTCTCTCTTCCTTCAATGAAACTGGTATCCACTTTCCACTCTTCCATGAAAACACCACAGACCACCACAACACTTTATCATGTATGGTGAAAATAGAGAGGGAAGTCGGGGAGCCTTGAAGAGGCGGAAGAGAGGTAAAGGTAAAATTGATATGTATTTACATTGGGGAACACGCCTCATGCTTACACTCAGACGTTTGGTCTTGCCTTGCAGGAGTCACTCAACAACTTATTTCATTATTGTATTATTTCGTGTTTTGTCTTGTAGTAAGGGACTCCGTCTATATAAGGAGCCCTAGGGGTGGAGTCTTTCTTATCTTTAGTGTCTTGAGTGTTTGGCTCTCTTGGAGAGTGGAGTGTCAAGGAGGACCCAGCCTCTGGATGCTTGGCAGGAGTTCTCTCCTGACTGTATATTTATTCTCTTTTAATGCAATGCAAGCTATTTGTTCTCGATCTTAATACAACTACAAGCTATCAATTGGTCTGACCTGCCTCGATTAGGGTTCTACTGAAGCCCAAATTCCGCTGCTCGCTTCTTACGTTTCCGCGAGGGCAGTTTCCGCTGCTTCGACCCATCTCGATCCAGCTGCGTCGAGGCTCCAACAATTTTTGCTCCACACGTCGAGGATGCATCGCCGCATCGCCAACACCCCGGCCCCGCCTCGATCGTCTGCACGTCGCGCTGTCTCTGTTGTCCGATCCTCGACTGCTCCTGCCAATCCAGTGTCGCTGGATGCTTTCAGCGGCGTTTTCCGCCACGTACAGCCCTGTCAACCGCCGTCGGATCCTTCTTCCCCGCTATGCCGACTGCTCCAGCAAATCCAGTGAAGTCGGCTGCTTCCAGCGGCGTTCCTACCGAGCCTAGTGTCGTCAACGGTCGATTCCAGCGCCCGATTCCCCTGCGCCAGACACCTCTTTTAGCACACGATTCCATTGCGTCTTCGGTCCTCGGCGCCTACAGTAGGATTTTCTACCCTTCTAGCCGTGCTCGGCAGCACCCCAGCGACCGCCAACCCTCCTTCGGCTCCGACTGGAAGCGCTCGTGCGGCTCTGACGGCATTCCGGCAGCCCCCCGCAGCTCCTGCAGCACTCCCGCAGCACTCTGGCGGCACCTGCAGCATTACTGCAGCCCACTGAGCCTCCTGCCACTTTTTGGCGGCCTTCCTCCCCCTTTCACCATGACTCTCCTTTGAGACTCGTGCATGCTCGTTGCGATCGAGTTGAAGCTGGCCAGGATACTCTCCGCGCTATGGTGCTTGAGCATCGTCGTAGTCTTCTTCCACATGCCCCCTTACAGCCCCGACCCGCCACTTTACTTCCCGACGAGCCATCTTCATCCAGCACATCACCACCCCTCCATGGGTCTTTGACCATCAGTACCGCCGCCACTTCCTCCTTGTCTGACACCCCCTTCATTCTCCCATTGCCGACCGCGGCACGCACCCCCATAATTTTCCCCCACCCATCGATCCTCACCAATTTCCCTCCCATTCGCTCGACTTTGGACATATTCGTGATAGAGGCTCCACCTATCGTCTTGTCAACCTCTCACACGTTGCCACATGCTTTTTCTGCTCCCCGTCGTTTCTTGGAGATCCCCACCCGCATGTCCTTGTTTCCAACATCTCTCGAACTCACTGTTACTCTACCCTCACCTCTAGTCACTCTCCCACTTCGACCAGACTTCCCATCAGGTTTCCTTCCCACTCATCACTACCCCCATCTCATCGACCTAACCTTCGGCCCCACAACCATTGTTCAGGATTTGGATGAGGCCCTACCCTCCGTCTTTACGACATCCAGCCACTACCTGAGGCCCTGTCCCAACTGGTGTGCACCTCGCTCGACCTTAAGCCTGATATATCTTACCAGCATGACATCGCTTCTTGATGCGGGACAGGAGTCCACCTGCCCGCCACCTTGGCATCACCACCAAGGGGCCCACCTGGAGTCAGCACCAGGCGGCTTTATCAGGCCCGCGGGCCGTACACCCCAACCAGCTCTCCGCCATGGAATCACCACCATGTGACAGGTTGTTGAGGTCGGGGCTCGATCCCCAGACCTCCTAGATAAGAGGCCTTCACCAGCGCTCTCATAACCAACTGATCCGCGGTTCAGTTGGTTATGAGAGCGTTGGTGAAGGCCTCTTATCTAGGAGGTCTGGGGATCGAGCCCCGGCCTCAACAACCTGTCGCATGGTGGTGATTCCATGGCGGAGAGCTGGTTGGAGTGTACGGCCCGCGGGCCTGATAAAGCCGCCTGGTGCTGACTCCAGGTGGGCCCCTTGGTGGTGATGTCAAGGTGGCGGGCAGGTGGACTCCTGTCCCGCATCATAAAAGTGCACTTTTTATGATGCAGTGACCCAGAGCCGACCCGCTCTGTCGACCAGGCCTCGCACCTGGCCTAGCCAGAGGCCCACGTCTGGCGGCCCACTGTCGGGCCCACCATGGCGTCACACCATGGCGTCCCTTTTATCAGGCCCGCGGGCCGTACACCACAACCCATCTCCGGGCCCAACCACAGGCGCGCGACAGGTTGTTGAGGCCAGGTTTCGATCCCCTAACCTCCTTGATAAAGAGCTTTCAGGCAAGCTCTCATCAACCAACTGATCCGCGGCTCAGTTGGTTGATGAGAGCTTGCCTGAAAGCTCTTTATCAAGGAGGTCAGCGGATCGAAACCTGGCCTCAACAACCTGCCGCGCACCTGTGGTTGGGCCCGGGGATGGGTTGGGGTGTACGGCCCGCGGGCCTGATAAAAGGGACGTCATGGTGTGACGCCATGGTGGGCCCGACAGTGGGCCGCCAGACGTGGGCCTCTGGCTAGGGGCCTGGTCGACAGAGCGGGTCGGCTCTGGGTCACTGCATCACTTCTCCTCTCGGGTAGTCTCATGTTCTCTCTGCAGCAACCATCCCGCCACGACGCCTCTCAGTTTCTAATGTTTCACCAGAACCGCCCACCAGAGGAGTTGCCTGAGTCTCCACGTTGCGCTTATGGGATCCTTACCGTCTTGGCCTTGAGGACAAGGTCAATTTTCAAGCAGTGGGTGTTGATACGTATTTGCATTGGGGAACACGTCTCATGCTTACACTCAAACGTTCGGCCTTGTCTTACAGGAGTCACTCAATGACTTATTTCATTATTATATAATTTTAATGTTTTGTCTTGTAGTGTGTGGCTTCGCCTATATAAGGAACCGCAGGGGTGGATTCTTTCTTATCTTTGGTGTCTTGAGTGTTTGGCTCTCTTAGAAAGTGGAGTGTCAAGGAGGACCTAGCCTCCGGATGCTTGGCAGGAGTTCTCTCCTGATTGTATCTTTATTCTTGTTTAATGCAATGCAAACTATTTGTTCTCGATCTTGATACAACTATGAGGTATCAAAAATTGTCTGTCTTCATTTCATTAGCAGACACGAGTTTTATGTACTCATGGCATCTTACACAAAAACACTTTCAAAATTAAAAGTGTGAAAATACTTAAAAATAGAGAGTTCAAAATAAATTGCAGCATAAAATAAAACTCATTTATGCTCTCATACCTTTCTTCCTGCTCATTAACGTGCGGCTCCTAAATGCATCTATAACATCTCCTCCCACTCCCAAAAATGGCATATCCTCAAGCTCAAAAAAAGGGTATGCATCTATGAATGCTTGTAGAGGTTCTCAGGTGGCCTCCAGTTCTGTTAAGTCATCCCGTCAACAATTGCAGTGCTTTGCATGGTAGAGATTATCCGCTTGAGGGAGAGTGGCTGTGTGGAGAGGTTGTTCATCTTCATGACACTTCAAGAGGAAAACAAGAATGGAGTCGAATTTTGTGTCGCGTTGACGCTCCAATTTGTAAGCCATGCAGTCTGCCGCCCTAACTATATTATAAGAGCCATAGATTTTTGGTGATGGTTTATGATTTGCCCAGTGGGAGAGGGAAACCTGACAGTGTAGTCGGAATTTGATCTAGAGCTAGTTGTTCACTTTAAAATGGCGCTCAAGATGGTGGTCATCATAGTAATTTTTCAAGTGTTCATGGGTCTGTGCCAAGTGGGTGACGATGTGATCGCAGCTTTGTAAGGCCCGGTCCACGTCGCCCACTGCTTTAGACATTGGGATATATGATAGAAGGTGTGGAGAGAGAAGGGGGAACATTGAGTCGAAAAGGTGTTCTATATGAGGACAAATGATAGAAAGCATTGTAACAAAAACCTATCCATAGAAGCAAGTTGACCCACACTATAGGTTTCTTCCATGTAATATAGCATAGGTACATTTCAATGGTCTTGTTAACCACCTCCGTCTAGCCGTAAGATGGTTGGTGGAAAGCAGAGGGCAACATTAATTGGGTCTCGCTCAACCTGAAGACTCCTGCCAAAAGCGAGTGGTGAAAACTTTATCCTTGTTAGATACTATTGTTGCAGGCAAACCATATAGGTGAAATATGTGCTCAGAAAATAATTAGTGATGGGGAGCATCCCATCCGACCCGTTCAGGTCTACCCACGATGGCCTCGAGGACAGTGGGCGATATGGATCGCTCATCTTTGGTCAATTAGTTGTTGCAGATTGCCGATCGTAACATTAGTTGTTCTTTTCTTTTTTTCATTTTGAATTGTACTTTAATTTACTTTTTAGTTGCAACGATCGGTCAAACATACTCATATGTCCCCCCCCCCCCAATGTCTATATATTGAGGGTAAGGACTCTCATTTTGGGGATTACAGGATTGAGCCTTGAAGCTCATCCTTTGGTCAATTCGGTGTCTAAGTCGTTACAGGGGGTGAAGCCTAAGAATTCCACCCCCCCCCCCCTCTCTTGTGAGCCTTATTCCCCATTCCCAATCAACCCCCTCTCCCAACACCCAACCTCATCCCATACTCATTGCTGCCTCTCCCCACTCAACTTGGCCTGTATCACCTCCACCAGCCTTATCTACTCTTAAAACCCCATCATTAGCCCACTGTCGCACCTCCCATTCTCCATCAACCTTACAGTCGTACCCTATACCACCCTCCATCCCTCTCCACTCATCAAATCCCCCAAAATCTGCCACAATTCCCTCACATCAATCTTAGTTGATCATCGGAGAATGTTTCTGGCCACCCCCGGTGACCCACCACCACTTCCCCTTTGTTGCACATCACTTTTGTTTTTCAACGATCGCCGAAAAACTTCTCCGGACACCTCCGCCACCACCTCCACCACCTCCACCACCAACCATAACCACCCATAACCTCCCACTACCCCACTACTCTACTACCCTAGAATTTATGAGCCACATCCCAAATTATAGCCACCCCACTGACCACAATAGATGGCCACCCCTCTAACCACCATAATTCACGTACTCCACTCCAACTCCTTAAACCACCTCCCTCCCATCCCCCATTACCATTTCCCCGGCACAACTGACCCCCCCCCTGTGGAACCACTGTCCCATCCCCCACCCCTACCAAGAAATTGCCCACCCACCCCCACCCCCACCCACCCCGTGGAACCACTGTCTCGTCCCCCACCCCTACCAAGAAATTTCCCATGAGGGGAGCCCTTTCGGAATCCTATTCCTTTCATTAATGATATTCGTCACTCTCTCTCTTAAACCAGGGGTTTCTAAAGAAGGGCTTCAGCGAAGTCCGACCGATCGATACTCGAACCGAAACTCGCGCCTTACGGAAAACCTTCCTTCCCCTTTCTGATCTAGACCAGGTCTTCATAACAACAGGTATTACCCCCCCCCCCCCCCCCCGCCCCGCCCCTTGGAACCACTGTCCCGTCCCCCACCCCTACCAATAAATTGCCCATGCAGCGTTTCTCCTCCCATTTCCCACCACCCTTCAGTCAACTGCTCCAGCCACCCAAAATAGTTTAGAATCTTTGACAAGCATCCCAAGCCTCTCCTACAAAAATCTTCATCTAGAAAATTATTGCTAGCCGCCAAAACTGCCTCCCTGCACAGCGTATAATTGATGTCCCGGTTCCTGGACAGACACATACAGCAGCTGCTTGTTGAAATCAATCCCAGACTCGACCTATCCTTCATGACAATCCTCCAATGGCATCTACATCCCCCCCCCAAATATTTTGCAAGTTGAAGGTGTGTATGTTATTTCTTTAAGCATTGGGTCGTGTGTTTGATCTCTAGTTAAAGAGATATTAGTTTGTAAGTCTTGATTTCAATTATTTTTGTCTTTGTATTTTCTCATTCAATTAATAGTTTGATTTTGCACACTCTCACGCTTGTACCCCTTGTTTGTTTCCTTATTTTAAATACTTTGAATTTTAGGTGGTTAATTAAGAACTTGATTATAAATACGCTATTGCAAATTAATCTTTGTTGGAAATTGCATTTGCATCTAGATGTAGTTTTCTTTAGGACCATACTCTGCGACAATTTGGTATCAGAGCTAGGTTTGGGTTATACTGCATGTTACGTAGTGGTAAGGCCTATAGACATACGATGTCAAAGTCAACCCCTCAACATAGGGAAGCCCTGCTAGTTCTAAAATTGATATTTCCATGTTCAATCTCCAAAAAATTTTGGAAGATCGATTCGATCAAATGGGCGCGCAATTACACAAACACAGGGAGCAATTTCAAAACTTCACCAGTAGAGTAGAGAATCTAGAGCTCAACAGTCCATTATAAGCCGCTAGGTCACAGGTTGTCCAACGGGAGGACCATCGTGAAAGAGGAAAAACTCCTAACCCCGTGTACACCCCAGATCGCATATTCCACAACCCAATTGCACAGGATCCCCCGCCCATCCAAGAAGCTCGGAGTTAGCCAACAACCGACATAGGAAACCCAATGGTCGTTGGGCTCTTCTTCCACTAGAGGAACGACCTGAGAACCCCCCACATAGAGGTCATCATGTTCAAGACGCATGATATGATTATGAACAAGATGACTATATGGGTCGCTATGCGTCCCCCAGAGGTTATGTTGGTGAGGATGATATTACTCGTCGTACTCGGATCGATGCCCCATCCTATGATGGGTAATTAGATCCTAAAGTGTTTGGTGATTGGTTGCTAGATATAGGTAACTACTTTGATTGGTTTGAGAGGATTAATGAGAGGCGAGTAAGTCTTGTCAAGATGAAATTAATTGGGCAGGTCAAGGTTTATTGGACGAATTTGGAGCGCTCTCTAATAGAGAGGGTCTCGACTCTCGACCACATCACCCGATGGGCCGATATAAAGCAAAAAACTTAAAGAGAAATATCTCTCTGCTTCGTATAGAGCAGCTACTAGCTCTACGACAAGGCACCCTTTCCGTAGCCGAGTACATGACTCATTTTGATCAGCTTGTCGTGAGGAGTGATGTTATGGATGAGCGCATCATGACGTACTTGCGCTTTAGGGCCAGACTGCGGGAAGACATCCATAAGGAGCTCATTGCCTATCGCTCATAGACAGTCGAGCAAATATATCAACTTGCATTAGAATATGAGCAGTACTTGCACACTACAGGTCCGTGGTGACCTACTTCACAGCTTTATAACGCTGCCCCTAGGAAGCCCCCTCGGTAGGGATACATGCCATTCATACCTCCTCGTGATCCCGTAGATACGAGGGACACCCCCAATTCGATCTGGCCCTCGAGGCCCGACATCCAGTGTTATCGATGTCATGATAGAGGCAATGTGGCAGCACAGTGCCCCACACAAAATCTACTTATTGAGGAGGATCCTGACCTTGTATATGAACGTATAGAACCATCTGAGGAGGATATAATCGTGGTCGTAGAAGGTTGGGAGGACAAGACCGACCGAGCACTTGAGATAGGCGTTATACGTCGCATACTGCACCCCACCCCCACCTACCCCCACCCCCACCAACCCCCCTTATGTGGATGAGGATTGGAAATAGATCGCTATCTGATGCAGTGCAGGCGTCACACCTTCCTGTCACCCTGAAGTCTCACCAGGGGGCCCACCCAAGAGTCCACGATGGCAGTTCAATCAAAGCTGCAGCTCATACACCCCAACCCATCTCCAGCACCTGCCACAGTGAGGTAGGTTGCTGAGGTCAGGCATCGAACACCCAACCTCCTAGATAAAGAATTCTCAATTGAACTCTCATCACCTTGTGTTTGATCACCGGCCTCAACTGCCTACCGCATTGCGGCCGGTGCTGGAGACAGGTTTTAGTGTATGGGATGCAACCCTGATTAAGACGCCCGAGTGAACCCCCTGGTGGGACTCCGGGGTGGCAAGCAGGTGTGACGCATGTCCTGCATCATAAAAGTAACTTTTATGATGCACGACAAGCGTCACACCAGCCACCACGGACCCACCAGGGGGGGGCACCTTAGAATCCACCAGTGAGGATTTATCATGGTTGCAGCCCGCACACCCAAACCCAGCACCAGGCCGACCACAACGATAGTAGTTTGTTGGGCCCGGGAATCAAACCATCGACCTCCTAGATAAAGAGTTCTCAATTGAAATCTCATCACCAACTGAGTTGACATGAAGCGGGATAGGCTATATGACATGGGTGTGTCGACACTAATGCAATCCTATGTGAATAATGCAAGATGGACTCAAACAATTCCAACCTAAATGAGGTGTGCGTAAATTTAATTTAACCCAAAAAAAACTTTAGCAGTGCTTTTTATATAAGCTAGGCGAATTAATCACAATGTAAACCTTCGATTTCAAGTGAGCAAGAAATGTAATGCTCGATTACGTATGAGGTGCTTTCAACCACAAATCTACACAAATGAGTTTGATAGGATAATAGGAAAATGAAAGCAACTACACAAACGGGTCGAATTCTCAAACAAAGTAGTGATGTTTTCCAATATTCAATAATAAAGTAAATAAAAACACAATACAATAATACTCACAGTCGCGTCGCAGATATCTGGCGGTAGCAGCGGTGTTGAGTTGACGAATGGTGAAACAGATGGATGGATCAGTTTGGCCAAGGGGAAGGTGCAGCTGTAATGGGGAAGGAAAAAGCGGGACTGGGAACTTCGAAGGGGTCTCTGCTATAGTGGAGGTATGTATTGAGTGCTATATCAAGAGGAAGAATGCTGCTGGAATAGGTTAAAGAGGGAGGGCCAACAATTTATGTTATTCCTGCGGGAGATGTGCAGGGGGGTTGGCGTTTCAGATCGGCGGAGCAGAACGAGAGATGCTGCGTTTTGCGGCTTTGCTGGAACTCAACCGAGCGACATCGTCGAAACAAACAGACTCGGAGAAAGGAGTGGGGAGGAAGAAGATCAGTTTTAGGGCTTAGGTTTGATGGTTTTGAGTGGTGTTACGCGCACACCAATTTTGGCTATGGACAACCAAAAATTATGGACAACCCATTTCAGCTATTTCACACCAACTGGCTATGGGCACATCATTTATTAAAAATAGTCATTTGCACTAAGACATTAAGAAATTTTCAAAAGAGCATGTTGGCATATCAATATATAATGTTAAACAGTCCAAAATACACTAATAATCGAAGAGAAATCTAATCAAGTGCAAAATAAGAATTTGACTATAGTCAAATGTAATATATTTTTAAAAGTCTAAAATTACAAAATCTTCCAATCAACGTTCATTCTCTCATCATGCATCAAAGTAAAATTATAAAACATGAGAGTATGTTCGAATTAAAATATAATTTGAAAATTTCAAATTTTTACCTAGACATCATTCAGTGATAAGTAGTAATGCTGATTATCCATTCAACCTTTAAAGCTTGTCCGCAAGCTTGTCCGTTCTGTGAACGACAATAACAAAACTCAATCACTTGGCGATATTGCGAGACCAATCAATCAATTCAACTTTTGTATGAAATATAATGTCGGTCACAAAATGCAATCCAACGTCAACTTGACCACATTTATATGAGTCACTCATTAACGACAATGTGTGCTCTTAATTCATTTCAAGCTATACAGAGCGGGCGGCAGCCCTAGATATACCAAAGAACAAGGAGCACCAAAACCCCAAATCTGAAATGGATCAAAACACCGCTAAAAAACTGAAATGGATCAAAACACCGCTAAAAAAACCGAAGCCTTACCTCTCCGTCGACTGGCCGGAAAGCTCTAGGCGGGTTGCTGCAACAAGCTTTGAAACTTGGGGAGGAGGAAGCCCACCTCCAGCAGGCTTCGATTTAGGGGAAATGACAGTGTTTTCCGGCGGCGGGAAGCGGTGGAGAGCGGCGGCGAGCGAGCGGCGGAATCGGGAGGGTCGGCGGCAACCCTAGATCGGAACGCTCCAGGCGGGTTGCTGCAACAAGCTTTGAAACTTGGGGAGGAGGAAGCCCACCTTCAGCAGGCTTCGATTTAGGGGAAATGACGGTGTTTTCCGGTGGCGGCGAGCGAGCGGCGGAATCCCTAGATCGCGAAAGCTTATCGCAAATGCTTCAGACGCGGGACGCGGGTTGGGCTGCCCATAGAGGGAAATATTATATCTCTTTAGGTGGGATTATTTGGGTTTACTGGTGTGCACATAATCATTATAGGTGTGCTCGTAACACCACTCATGGTTTTTGGCCAGGAATGGGTGAGGGGGAGATGAAAGTGTAGCGGGTATTATCAATTCCGCTGCACAATCACACGGCGAGAAGAAGATTACCGTCAATCCAACGACTCCGCTAAGAGTATAGGCTAAGCGCGCACCATCAATCTAACGTCCGAAGTGGACACACTAACCTTTGGTGATGGCGCTTATCAACACGGGGTTAAACTATCATTTGTTAACACACCTAAAGAATTCCATCTGTTTCAACATAAAAGTGGATGATGTTTCTTAAATGAACGTTAACGAATGACAATTTCACTCCCCGCATCAAATAGAGTCTAAGACTCTGTTTGGACCAACTTATGATGATAATAAGCGGCTAATTGAAAATTGATGCTTGTATAGAGATTTTATAAAATTAATGATGAGTAAGTAGTCGACTGTTTGTATAGTTTGTTCATAAATGCTTATATAAAATTTCATTCATTCATAAAAGTTCGTTCGGTTGGACGCGTTTTTTATCGCCCGATCACGATTTATTCGTCTGGGCGTGTTTTGTTCGTGTGGTCGCGATTTTTTCGTCCGAGCTCGACTTTTTTCGCCCGAGCTTGATTTTTTGCCCAGACGCTTTTTTCTCTCGGGCGCGATTCTCTTGCCTGGTTGCAGTTTTTTTCGCACAAGCGGTTTTTTTGCCCAAATGTGTTTTTTTCGCACAGTAGCTCTTTTTTCACTCGGTCACGGTTTTTTTCGCCGGGCGCGATTTTTTTTCCCATTCACATTGTTTTTACCCGGGCGCATTTTTTTCTCCCGGACGTGATTTTTTGCCCGGGGGCATTTTTTCCCTCTCGGGCGCGTTTATTTCGCCCGAACGCGTTTTCTTCGCCCCAGCGAAAATAATCGCTCCCGAACGAAAAAACATGTCTCGGAGAAAAAATCACGGCCGGACGAAAAAACCACACCGGGACGAAAAAAATTCGCACGGGGCAAAAATATCGCGCCCGGGCAAAAAATATCGCGTCTGGGCGAAAAAACGCTTCCGGACGAAAATAACACGCTATGGCTAAAAAATTGTGTTGGGGCGAAATGATCGCGCTAGGGCGAAATGATCGCGCTGTTGCGAAAAAATTCCAGATCGGTCGAAAAAATTGTGCCGGGGCGAAAAAGTTTCACTCGGTCGAAAAAATCACGCTCAGGTGACAAACTCTCTCGCGGACGAGAAATTCACGCACGGGTGAAAAAATCGCGTACAGATAAAAAAATCACATTTTGACAAAAAAATCACGCGAAAGTAGCTTATGAAAAATCAACTTATCATCAATTTTAAAATAAGTGATTTTTCATAAGCCGCACAAACAAACAGTTATAAAATTGTGTTTGCAAATAGATATTATTCATGAGCATAAGCTGTCACAAACAGAGCCTAAATGCAACGTCATTTGATCCAAGGGAGGGGAAAGCTCAATCCGTGCCATACCTTCTAGAAGGCTCCAACGGCTATAAGCCAATAGTTATGTAACGACTAATTAAAAAGCCCATTAATATGAATGTAAAGGTTGTTTTAAAACAAAATGAGATGTTTACCAGTTTAGCTTAATATTTCTCTTTATTGTAGAGTTAGCATAATTAGGAGGATTATGGCCTTAGTCCCAATAAGACACGCCAGTGTTCATTACCGGAGGCTGTAACAATTGGTGCTTTTGTTGACTCCAACCATCTCTTCTCAAGAAGATGGTTGGAGGAAGCTCCGAAGGCAAGGAAAAGAATCCAAGCTTACAAGATCTCCGAGATGATCTTTTTCACATAATGGGATACAAGGCATGAGGCTCTTTACACTAGCATCATGGTTAAGGAAGATGTTAGGAGAATTAATCTTGAACTTTAGACAATCCAGCAAGACATTCATCACAAGTTCACAGCAATCCAATGATCTCTCGTTTTACGGACTATGTCATAAGATCAAGGCTCCGTTTGGGAGGACTTATTTTCACCGGTCGGTTACGAAAGCATGTATCGGACCATAATTATGATCTGATACATGCGGTCGTACCCGTCAAGGTCCGATACATGTGGTCGTAATCGCTTGACCGGTGAAAATAAGTCCTCCCAAATGAAGCCCAAGTTGAAAAGGAGCAAAAAGCACAACAATTCCTGATTCAGGATCAGGAGGCGCTTCATCATCTTCACATCCAGACAGACAAGAAATATCAATTCCTCCAATTCCAGCATCACTGGGCGAACCTTCAGCACCTTCGGATCATGTTCGCTATCAAGTGAATCAACCAATGGCGCAACCCTAAGAATCATGTTATCAACAAATTTTTCCCTCGCAAGAACATCACTTTCATATATCATCGTGATGGAGACAAAATTAGCATGAATCGACATATCCACAAACATATTACAATGAATATTTTCGGGTAATTGGCAAAGTGCACTCTGGAAAATGCACACTAAAAGTTTACAATTGGCAAAATGCACCCCAAAGTGGATTTTATTGGCAGTGTGCACCCTATAGTGTACATTTTGGTCATTTCATTTTTTGTCTGCTGAGGGTGCACATTCATAAGAAAAATTTCTTTGAAGTGCATTTTGCCACTTTTAAATTTTTGAGGTGCATCTTGGCAAAAGCTTATATTTCTATGGCGCACTTTGCCAATTACTCTTTACAACATGATGAGCATCAAGAGCATCCACCTTATGGACAACCATTCCAATAGGCAGCATATTCTGGCAACCATGCAGCAAATCGGTACGGCCAACCGTTCTTTCCACCTCAGAGACAAATAATATTTTTACCACTAGGACATCATTTCAAGTTAGAGTCTTTTATATTCTAATAATTAATATGTACTTATTTATATTGTTGCATCATGATTTATCGTACTTAATTATTTAAGGTCGTTTGGACTCTCGCAAATGTCAGTTAGTTTAGTCGCGTGAACGTTCAAAAGTCGTGATAGGTGTGCTAGATCGTCTGTAACTTCATGACGCAAACTTGGTCTCACCATTGACACGAAATTAGGTGTGATAATGAATTTTTTTTTTATTTAAAAGGGATTTCATATTTAATTAGGAGTTTTATTTAAATTAATTGGCTCCAATTAGTAACTCACATTTTGACTCTTCCTATTAAAGTCAAGAAATCATGTCATTCATATACTTTTCATTTTTGCCGTTAACAAGGGTGAATCGCAAGTTTAATTTTTCCTCTTGTTGAAACTGTCGGCCAAAGGAAGAGAGAGGACGAACATCGCAACATCTCCATTTGTTTTTGGGGTTGTTTTTGATTGGCGGAGGCGAAAGCACAAAGTCGGCTAACATCAGGAGAGAATGAGCCTTGAAATCTCCACTTTTCTTTTTGTTTGTGATTTTGGTGAAAGAAGGAAAAAGCTCCGGGGCACCCCATAGAACAATAAAAGGCTCTATTTTTATTTCTGCGGCGGCGACCGGCTGCGCCAGAATGTCAGACCACCGCTGGAGAGAAGCCCAACCCCCGGTGCGCTGGCCGGGGGTGGTGCTGTGCCTGGGGGCTACCAGAAGGGTGGGGCGGGGCGGCATTGTCGGAAGCAGAGCAAGTAGCGCCACCCCGCTCTCGGGTTGGTTAATTTTTGCGGTAGCCGGCGGTGCTGGGCCACCGGACCACGGCCTTGAGGCTCGTCGACCCCCTGCGAATCAACCGGCGGTGGTGTCGTTGCCTGACAGCCATCGGTGGTGGCGGTAGAAACCCATGAGCTTATGCTGTCAGGATTAGATCACTGTCGTTTTATCTCCACCAGGGGATCAAACGGCTGTGATCTTCTTATTTCTCACCCCTGCCTCAGCTTCAGCGCACCCCACAGTGGATTTGAGTGTATCCTAGTTGAAATCAGCCTTGAAGTCCACTGCGTACAGAACACAATTTTTGCATGCAGGATTTATCGGACGTCATGTTCGTTCAGACTTTCTCGTGGCTACATACTTCGCATGAAGACGTGCAACCACTCGTTGGAAAGGTATGTTCAAGGGCTTCAACCTTCGTGTTTAGCCGAAAGCCCAGATCTGGCCACATCCGACGTGAAAATGGCCAAGAAGATCATTGTGCGCAGAATACAGATTTTGCACGCTTCATAAAGAGGAATGAACGACATCGGTTCGTCTTCCTCTCCAAGTCGATCTTCCAAAATCACTCCAGAAATTCCTCCTCCCTTATTCACCCTCAAAGGTGTCATGAATCTTCACGAAACCATCCACCCATCATCACATAGAAGAAAGGGGAGGTTGAAGAGATCTAAAACCTAGAACACATGTCCTAGCATGGCCGTCCCTAGAAAACTCCTTTTCTCCATCAAGACTCTCTTGAGTCGATATCTCTCCTAAGAAAATAACTAAAGATCTAGCACCAAGGGAGAGGGTAAGAAACTCACCTCATTTCTGGCGTTTCCACCATTTCCGGCTGTTGAAACCGGAACCCGGCTTCCTGTGGAGCTCGCCCTTGGGGAAGGGGGTGGTCTCGCGCCTACTTTGTTCCTGCAAGAAAAACGACGAGAGCAAGGAAAGAACAGACCCAAGGGCTCGGCAGGGAGGTCCCACCACAAACCCGAAAGATCTCAGAGCGCTTCCCCTCCTTAGCCTGAAGCCGAGCTAAGGTACCCTCAGAAAGCGCTAAAAGATTTTGAGGAGAAGAGCACAGGGAGAACCTGCTTTCTGGGGCACCCCTTGGGTCCTATTTATAGCTTTTGAAATCCGGACTGCCGATAACCAAAATAACTGGCCTGAAATTACCAGGAAACCCTTGGCTGGGCCTGCCAACAGCCAAACTCCGCTGTTTTGAAGGGCTATGGGCAGACCAGCAGGGGCAAAACGGTAAAAAGTACCTCTGACACCCGGGCGAGCTGGGAGCTCTGGCCACCTCGGCGTGCTCTGCTCGCACGCTGCTGCCGAACTCCACTGCGAGGGCGCGAGTTGCAGCCCGCTCGGCGAATGCCGAGCTCGGGGTCGCCGATCGACGATCTCTGGACGCCGAGCTCGGGCTCCCCCCTGCTGATGTCGAGCTCGCCTGCTGCTGCCGAGCTTGATCTGCTCGCCCCCTGGTGACCTTGCTCGCCGGACACGGGGTTGTACACAATCCCCGCTCTTTTCGAGCTTGGCACTAGCTCGGAAAGAATCATCCAACCCGAAGTGTGCGACGAGCTCTGGCTGGCGAGTTGGAGGGAATCTTTTGGTGGGGGCCACCTGCGGCTATAAATATGCACCTGCTATGCTGCCTAGCTCTTGCCATTCCCCCTGCTGCCTTGCCAAGATGCCCCTTCCCAAGGAGATTCAAGAGCGCATAGACCGAGCTCGCCAGGCTTCCGCGGCTCGCGTTGCCGCGCTGACGGCGGTCATCGCGAAAGTTCCCCAAATTGATTCTGCCGAACCGAGTTCCAAGAGGACAAAGCCGTTCCTCGAGGCAGCCGAGCCCATCTTCCACGACCTGAGAGCCACCCTGGCTCGCGAGACCGGCTCCTCTACTCGAACTATTCCAGAGAATGACAGGGAGGTCGTTGTAGTTGGCGATGATCAGGACGGCCAACCAGATGGCGAGGGCACCGCCCCGCGGGTCTCCACGCCACAAGATGAGGCCGCGCTCGCCACTTCGCGATTCTCGGCACCGGACAGCCATCCCCGGGATCCGCTGCTCCTCTTCGGGATCCTGCCTGTGAGCTCGCAGAGGCCGAATTCGCCTGCGGGTTCCCCCCCTCCTCGCCAAATTGACGCGGCCGCGGGGGAGGGTCTGGGGAACATTCCCACCCCGGGGTTCGAGCTCATCTCGCCGGGGGCTCGCGGCCCTGGTCGCGGGAAGGACCTGAGGTTTGTCCCTCCCCGCATCTCCTTTGAACCGCCGAGCTCTTCAGGTCAGCCTCGCTTACCCCTGTTCTTCGCAAGCTTTTGCTCTGCTGACATTTGCCTTTACAGCTCTTCCCAGTCAATCGGCTGTCGAGGAGTCTTCGCGGGCAGCCCACCACTCTCCCCTCCCGTCTCCGAGCTCGCTGGACTCTTACCTGGGTCCGGAGGTGGATCAAGGCGAGCTGATGAGGAGGGAGGTCAAGCTCCTCAAGAAGCTGGTGTGCGGACTGCGCGAGGTGCAGGGGGTCAACGAGACGCTGCAGCGCGACTACGCGCGCCTTGCTGAGGAGGTGCGCCTCGGCCGAGCTCGCGAGTTGATGTCTCCCTCCCGACTCCTGGATGAGATAGACGACGGTCTCTTGGTTGCGCAAAGGAATTCCGGGAGGATCCGCGAGTTACTCCGCGCGCGGCAGCTTGGGGGGCGGGGATCGCGAGGCCGGGGTAGGTAAGTTTGCGGGCTCCTCTGCCGAGCCGACCGTCGCTCGCGTCCCGATGCCCTCCCTGTTTGCGCGCCTTCTTTCTGTTTTGAACTTCCCCCTTCTGTGATGAACAACTCTTAGAACATTCTTAATTATGTTATTTAAATAAAAAACCGTAATGTTTGACTTAGCCTCAGTTGGGATGCGCCGGAAGTCGGCGAGCTGGGGTGGCGAGCTGGGGTGGCGAGCTGGGGCGGCGAGCTGCGCCGATGTGACAGCCTGCCTCAGATTCCTTTTCCTATAAATAGCCCCCCCCCCCCCCCCCCCCGCACCTACCCCCGTACTGTCTTTATTGCTTTTGCTTTCCCTTCCTTGCTTTTTTCTTTCTCTGCTCGCGCAGCGCTTCGCTTCTTCTCTGCGATTATGGGCAAGACCAACCGGGACGCCGATGGCCGCTCCAAATGCGCGCAACACTTCGCGGATTACTGCTTCTTCGACGGCCACACCAGCGAGGAGGAGCTCGCAGAATTCATAGCCCTATATGTGCCGCCGGGCTTTGAGGCGCGCAGGCCGGGGCCGGGCGAGGCCATCAACACGTTTTATGAGAACGAGCTCGCATTCCCCATCTCGCACTTCGAGGTGGGGCTGCGACTTCCCTTGTGGCCGGAGATCCGGCAGATCCTTAAATACTACGGGGCCGTCCCCGCGCAGCTGAACTCAAACGCCATCGCCATGATGGTGGCGTTCGCGAGCTACCTCCGGCGGGAGAGGATCGAGTTCAACCTGACGGTGTTCAGGAAACTCTTCTCCTATAAGGCGACGACGGACGGGGTTGCCTACTTCGGCGGCTCCTTGATCAAATTTCGCGAGATAGCGAACAAGCACCATACCTGGATGACCAAGATCGCCTTCATCAAGGGCGATCTCGGCAACATCCCCTACTCGCCGCAACAAAAAGGCGAGGAGGTGTACCGCCCGCCGGCTGTGTCCGGCAACGACGCCGAGCTCCACAAATTCTTCCTCCACAAAGATTTCGAGGTCGCCTTCCTGCGGAGGGGCCTCGACGCGCTTCCCCCGGTTCTGCCCGGCGAAGGTATGCTCTCCTCATTTTGCCGAGCTCGCCTACTCGCCGAGCCCGGCACATCATCATATCTGAATTTTCTAACCTTTCCAAGTGTTTTTCTGCAGGGGAGCGAACAGTCCCCGCGAACCCGCCGTTTGCGGACCCGGGGCTTGATACTGATCCTCTTGCTCGCGAGAGGGCGGCGGCAGCGGCCTGCCGAGACGAGGCGGCCCTCTCGCAGCCCTCTTCCGGCAAGAGGCGACCTGAGGACGCGGGGTCTAACCCGCCATCTGGCCCCCGTCAGATGAAAAAGATGCGGAGAACCCTGCTAGCTCCGCGGGGGCAACAACATCAACATCAGCCCAGCCCCAAGTACATCAGCTCGTCGGAGACTCCTCCCGACGCGTCACCGGGGAGCCTGCTGAAGGAGACGACCAGCAAGGGTCGAAAGGGTGGCAAGGGCCCTTCCACCTCGGCTGCGATCTCCCCTCCTCCTTCGGCGAAGAGGACCGCCCGTGAGCGCACGCCGCCGAAGCAACACCCCCTCTTTAACTTCGGCGCGCGCGGGAAGGATTCCGCCGGCGAGCCCATGCTGCAGTGGGACGAGCTCGCTCATCGAGTCTCCGTATCCACTCTACACCCGTCCTGGCACGACCGCGAGCCCGCCACCGGTCACTCCTACGCCCTCGGCTTCGGCCTTATGGTCGGGAGGATGTCGAGGCCTACAAGAGGACGACCCTCCGGCAGCTCGGCCATGAGGGCCTGCAGTCTCACCTGCGGACTCTGGAGCTGCACCACATGCTGGCGCGCCGTAGCTTCGCCATCAGCCACCAGCTCGAAAAGGCCGAGCAGGCTCGCGACCTCGCCAAGGAGCAGGTCACCGATCAGGCGAGGCGGCTCGGCATCGCGGATAGTCTTCTCGCCCAGACTGCTGGCGGGCTGGTAAGTGTTACACACCGCTCTCTTTTACTTAGAAAGTTTTGTTGCCGCTAAATGGGCTTTTTTCCAGGATGCCAAGGCGGCGGGCGAGCTCCAGGCTCGCAACACTGAGCTGGGGGAGGAGAACGACCGCATGCGCGCGCAACTGGCCGCGGATGCCGACACTTCTGGCGAGCTCCAGGCTCGCAATGCCGAGCTCGGGGAGAAGAACGGCAGCCTGCGCGCGCGCCTTGGAGAGCTGGAGGGCGCGAACGCGAAGTTGAAGGGGAGAACCAGCACCTTCTCGGCGAGGTTCATCGCCAGGCGGAGATCTTCTTCCCGTCGCACGACATCGATCCCACACTCCCCTACAAGAGCCCGCGCATCTTCGGCGAGGCCGACCTCGTCGAGAGACTGCGGATCAACTCAATCCAGACCGCCGAGTGCACCCTCGCGATGATGAAGGACTCCGGGGTGCTGGTGGAAGGGTGTGGGGAGATCTCTGCTCGGTACCTGATGCCGAGTCTGTTTCTGGCGACGCCGCCCAGCGAGAAGGAAGATAGCCTGGACACAATGTTCGGGAAGAGCTTCCAGGACCATTCGGGCGACGGCGAGGATCAGCCCGGCGGAGGGGGCGAGGCCAGCTGACAGCCTTGTATATTATTATTATTATTATTTTTTCTTTTTCTTTCTTTCCTTTTTTGACTACTCGCCGTGACGAGCTCCCTGTACATTTGTGAATGATCAATGAAAGTTTTTTGATCATACCGGTGCTTCTTTACTATGCTTGTTGTGTTATGAATGTATGCGAGTGCTTCCTCCCGCTACCTCGCAGGGACAGGTTCCACGAGTAGAGTGATTATGAGAGCGCGCACGCGAGCGAGACGTGCTTGGGGTGTTCGCCGACCCCCAAACGATTTCGCGGCGAGTTGCTCTCCGCCCTTATCACGCCACTATTACTCGCACGCGGCCTCCTCCCTTCTATCCGCCTACCTTTACTCGCATGCGAGCCATCCAGGTCGTGCCCGCCGAAGAAGAAATTTTGAAGTGTAATGGGCCAGGGAGGCGAGATTCCTTGATCTGGCTTGCCTCCCTTTGGCGAGGCCCGGGCTTGCGGCCTACTCGCCAATGCCGAGCTGGAGATGACGAGCCCAAACACACCCATGCAAAGCCCTTCAGCCCGACCTGCCTTCTTGACTGTGCCGAGCTGAGTTTGCCGAGCCCGAGCTCGTCCTGGCAGGACCCTTCTACTTGGCTCCTTACCACAGACTGGCCTGCACCTGATGACTTTAAGGCCGACATCATCGAGTGACTTCCAGCCCTGCCAGCTAGGTGAGAGCCTGACAGCGGGATCTGCGTGAGGCTAAGGGTGACACCGAGTGACTTCCAGCCCTGCCAGCTAGGTAAGAGCCTGACAGCGGGATCTGCTCGGGGTCCAATACTTCCACCATCGAGTGACTTCCAGCCCTGTCAGCTAGGTGAGAGCCTGACAGTGGGATCTGCTCGAGGCCAAGGATGACACTGAGTGACTTCCAGCCCTGCCAGCTAGGTGAGAGCCTGACAGCGGGATCTGCTCGGGGTCCAACACTACCACCATCGAGTTACTTCCAGCCCTGTCAGCTAGGTGAGAGCCTGACAGCGGGATCTGCTCGGGGTCCAACACTACCACCATCGAGTGACTTCCAGCCCTGTCAGCTAGGTGAGGGCCTGACAGCGGGATCTGCTCGAGGCCAAGGATGACACCGAGTGACTTCCAGCCCTGTCAGCTAGGTGAGAGCCTGACAACGGGATCTGCTCGGTGGCAAGGATGACACCGAGTGACTTCTAGCCCTGTTATCTAGGTGAGAGCCTGACAGCGGGATCTGCTCGGGGTCCAATACTTCCACCATCGAGTGACTTCCAGCCCTGTCAGCTAGGTGAGAGCCTGACAGCGGGATCTGCTCGAGGCCAAGGATGACACCGAGTGACTTCCAGCCCTGTCAGCTAGGTGAGAGCCTGACAGCGGGATCTGCTCGGGGTCCAACACTACCGCCATCGAGTGACTTCCAGCCCTGTCAGCTAGGTGAGAGCCTGATAGGGGGATCTGCTCGAGGCCAAGGATGACACCGAGTGACTTCCAGCCCTGTCAGCTAGGTGAGAGCCTGATAGCGGGATCTGCTCGGGGCCAAGGATGACACCGAGTGACTTCCAGCCCTGTCAGCTAGGTGAGAGCCTGACAGCGGGATCTGCTCGGGGTCCAACACTACCACCATCGAGTGACTTCCAGCCCTGTCAGCTAGGTGAGAGCCTGACAGCGGGATCTGCTCGAGGCCAAGGATGACACCGAGTGACTTCCAGCCCTGTCAGCTAGGTGAGAGCCTGACAGCGGGATCTGCTCGGGGTCCAACACTACCACCATCGAGTGACTTCCAGCTCTGTCAGCTAGGTGAGGGCCTGACAGCGGGATCTGCTCGAGGCCAAGGATGACACCGAGTGACTTCCAGCCCTGTCAGCTAGGTGAGAGCCTGACAGCGGGATTTGCTCGGGGCCAAGGATGACACCGAGTGACTTCCAGCCCTGTTAGCTAGGTGAGAGCCTGACAGCGGGATCTGCTCGGGGTCCAAAACACATCACATTCTATCACACATGCTAGTTACAACATTGTCAGAGGACTTGAAGAAATTTATTATAATCAACGTGTTGCTTACATGTTTCAGGGGAAAAATCGTTTGAGGTCGTCACCACTCCAGGTGAGACTCAGGGTCTCGCCCTCTACATTTTGGAGTCGGTAGCCCCCTGACCCCAAGGCTACCTTTACAATGAATGGTCCCTCCCAGCTGGGATTGAGCTTCCCTACGGATGCCGACCTCCCTGCCGCATCTACTTTCTTCAGCACCAAGTCCCCTTCCACGAACTGCTTGACCCTGATATGCTTGTCAAAGTACTTGGCCATTCTTCTTTTTACCTCCTCCTGTCGGATAGCGGAAAGGTCCCTAACCTCTTCCACCATGTCAAGGGAGAGCCTCAGTTCTTCCTCATTCTCTGCTTGCCATTCCTCACGGCCCTCTTTGGCCGCCACGACTCGTGGCGTTTGGACTTCGAACTCTATGGGGAGCACTGCCTCGCACCCATGGGATAGTTTGAAGGGTGTCTCTCCCGTAGCCGTGTTGGGGGTGGTCCTTAGGGCCCAAAGAACCGCAGGGAGCTGCTCCACCCAGCTCCCCTTCAGATTCTCCACCTTCTTCTTGAGGTGGTTGACGATGATCTTGTTTGCGGCCTCCACCTGCACGTTACTCCTAGGGTGATGGACCGAGGCGAACCTGAGATCGATCCCAAGCTGTTCGCAGAAGCTGGTGAACTCGGCACTGGTGAACTGGGGTTCGTTGTCCGTGACAATGGCCTGTGGCAGACCGTGGCGACAGATGATCTCCCCCCAAACAAATTCCTGATCACCTGAGAGGTCACCTTGGCCAACGCCTTCACCTCCATCCATTTTGAGAAGTAGTCAATCATCACTAAGAGGAACCTTCTCTGGTCGCTGGCTTGGGGAAACGGCCCAACCAAATCCATTCCCCAGATTGCGAAGGGCCATGGGGCCGTGATACTACGGAGCCGCTGGGCCGGCTGCAGCTGGAGAGGGGCAAACATTTGGCACTTATGACATCTCCTCGCGAATTCTGCAGCGTCTCGGCCGAGTGTGGGCCAGAAATACCCTTGTCTGACTATCCTCCCTTCCAGGGTCCGACTCCCGGAGTGACTTCCACATTCCCCGGAGTGGACTTCCTCCAAGATCCTCCGTACTCCACCCTCGGTCACGCAGCGGGCTAGCATCCCCGAGAGGGTCTTCCGGTATAGCTGCCCGTCCCGGAGGAGGTAATAGGCTGACTTGTGCCTTAGTTTCTTCTTATCTACCCCCTCAGGATATTCTCTTGTGGAGAGGAAGACCGCGACCGGATCCATCCATGAAGCTTGCTGATCGATTTCCATGAGCTCCCCTTCCTCGATGGAGGGGCGGAACAGGTCGGTGATGGTGCCCCCCACCTGGGGACCATGCTTTGCTAGTTGATCGACTTGTTCATTCTCTTCCCTGGGCACGTGTCGGATGGTGAAAGTTTGAAAAGTGTCAATGATCCCCTTGACCTTGGCCAGGTATGATCGCAGGGCGGGCTCCCTTGCCTCAAACTCTCCGTTAATCTGAGAAGCCACTACCATGGAGTCAGTGAGGACCTCCACATCTGATACCCCCATCTCCCTGGCCAGGCGCAGCCCTGCTATCACGGCCTCGTACTCGGCCTGGTTGTTGGTAATGGGAAAGTGCACCACCACCGTCTGCTCGATACGAGTCCCTTGAGGGCTTTCTAGGATCACCCCTATGTTGGAGTTACCATGATGATCTGGAAGTGGTCAAACATGTAATCTCACTGCCAACGCAATATGAGCCTGCAGGGTCGCACACAAGAGATGTGGAGAAGTTGGTTGACTGACTGTGTTGGTAAAGGTTACCAATCACCGACCTGAATAGGGTTATGGGCAAAGTGTTGCCTTATAGGATCATCGGGTTGGGCAAATGTTGCCTTGAAGGGCTGGTTAGGTTCGTCGTCCGAGGGTCAAAGACATTAGTCGAGAATGGTCTTCTGATTCCCGCCGATTGGCGAGAATCGTCTCCCTGATTCTCGCCGATCGACGAGAATCGTCGAGAATCAATTGTTGATTCTCGACGACCGACTACTTCGACGATTGTCGTCGACCGCGGCTCGACGATCGTCGAGTATCACTATGTGTCGTCGAGCGTGGCTCGACGATCGGCGAGAATCGTCGAGTATTGTACTCTGATTCTCGCCGATCCAATGTGATACTCGTCGAATGATTCTCACCGAACCTGCTCAGTGATTCTCGCCGATTGTCGCCGATTCTCACTGATTCATACTCGCCGATTCTGAACCCTAGTTCTGGGTGGTCTGCGGATAGCGATTTTCCTGGGTTTATTTATACCTCTAGTATAAATAGAACACTTAGGTTTTATCGGGTAAGATCCTTTTGGCTACTGTGCGAATCGACCCCGACGGAAAGGTTCCGCTCGATCGTTCCGCCGATCCCGATCCCGCCGTCAGAAAGTGTTCCGCCGCCGCGTTCGCTCCGCTGCCACCTCTTCTCCGGCGACTGTCGCTGGTGCTGCTCTTCCTGGCGCGGACCTAGCAGTCCGTGGATTAGCCGAGGTGCGGTCTTCTCCATCCCGATCTTCCGTGCGACGGAAAGCTCGGCGTTCTCCCGCTCGTGTGGACTTCTGCAGAGACGTGGATACTATTCCACGTAGAACTCGCCACCAGCAAGCAGATAAAGTTTGGAGCATCTCCGTTGAGTTGTGACTCAACGCCACCGAGGTAATTTTTGCCTAGTTT
Organism: Platanthera guangdongensis; assembly: GCA_039583875.1. Taxonomy (NCBI): domain Eukaryota; kingdom Viridiplantae; phylum Streptophyta; class Magnoliopsida; order Asparagales; family Orchidaceae; genus Platanthera; species Platanthera guangdongensis. Next base: position 243,256,183 of record CM077151.1, on the reverse strand, counting down.
TGTTAACTTCTTGATTCAACTGTTCATGGCCCGATCCACATCTCTTTGGGTTTTTCTTGATGTTTTACTTTTCCGCTGCGTGCACAAGCGTTGTGCCAACCCTATAGAGAAACCCAACACCCTACTCCTAGGGAATGCCTCCCCGAGGCGCCATCCACCCTCACCTTCCAAGGGGTCGGGCGGGTGAGTTCTTCCTCCGCCACTTCAACCACGTAGTCGGCTAGGAAGTCGGCCATCGCCTGAGCCTTGATCGAGAGCCGCGGAATGAAGGAGACGTCGAACTCGATTAGCTCCACCGACCACTTAGCCAACCTGCCTAAATGCTCCACCCCCTCGAAGATGTTGCGGAGGGGATGGTCGGTCACCACTCGGATTGAGTGTGCCTGGAAGTAAGGTCGCAGCCTTCGAGCCGAGATGATTAGGGCGAACGCAAGCTTCTCCAAGATCGGATACCAGAGCTCGGCCTTCCTCAGAACCCGGCTCACGTAATAAATAGGGAGCTGCCTCTTCCCTTCTTCACGAACCAAGACGGAGCTCAGGGCCTCTGCTCCGACCCCGAGATACAAGAATAGGTCCTCCCCCTCCTTTGGCCCTTGGAGCAGCGGAGCCTGCATCAACTACACCTTGAGGGCCTGGAACGCCTCCTCGCATTCCTTGGTCCATTCAAACCTCTGACCACCCCTTAGCGTCTTGAAGAAGGGGGAGTACCTCTCCCCTGCCCGAGAAAGGAAGCGACTCAGCCCCGCTAGCTTCCCTGTCAACCGTTGGACCTCCTTTGCATTCCGTGGGGGCCCCAGCTCCAGGATAGCCTTAACCTTGTCTGGATTCGGCTCGACTCCCGCGGGGGTGAGGAGATGCCCTAAGAACTTTCCTCGGCTGGCCCCGAAGACACACTTGAGGGGATTCAACCGCATTTTGTACCTGCGCAGGGTGGCGAAGGTTTCCTCCAAGTCCCGGAGATGGGCGTCCACATCCCGGCTTTTGATCATGAGGTCGTCCACGTACACCTCCAAGTTCCTTCCCCTTTGCTCCTTGAAGACCCTGTCCATCATCTTCTGGTAGGTAGCCCCAGCATTTTTCATCCCAAAGGGCATCATCTTGTAGCAGTAGCATCCATCCTCGGTGATGAATGAGACATCCTTGACATCTGGGGGGTGCATCCTGATCTGATGGTAACTTGAAAAAGCATCCAAAAAACTCATTACAGAAAAACCGACGGCTGAGTCAACCAGCGCGCCGATCCGAGGCAAGGGGTAACAATCCTTGGGACAAGCTTTATTAAGTAAGGAAAAGTCGATACACATCCTCCATCGGCCATCCCCTTTTTTAACCATAACCACGTTGGAGACCCAGCCGGGTATTGAATCTCAGACATGAAGCCTGCCTTAAGGAGTTTCGCCACCTCCTCCCGGATGGGTTCTGCCAGCTTGTCTGCCGTGGATCTTTTCTTCTGCTGAACGGGGCGTGTTCCCGGGTCCAGGTTGAGGCGATGGCAAGCCACATCCGCGTCAACCCCCGGCATCTCCGCGGCGTTCCAGGCGAAGATGTCCACGTTCTTCTGGATGCACTCCAGCATCCTGCCTTGGTCCTCCGGGGTCAGCCCTCCACTGACGCGAACCTTCTCCATCCTTCCTCCCCGGGTGAGAACCTCCAGCTCCACCACTTCCTCTGCCGCCTCCAGCCTGGGCCGCTCCCCCCATACTCCTGCGTCCCCTTCCTCCGGAACGGGGGCCTCTACCTCCATCTCTCCCCCCACGGCTCCTACCCCGGCCACCTCCTCTAGGTCTCCTCCTGCCGCCTTCTCCGCGCAGTCCTCCACTCCCAGCTCTTCCCCTCCTGCTTTCTGCTCGACCTCTTCCATCCTCCGTCCCATCTCCTCGGCTCCCTCCTGCCAAGAGATGGTGTTCACCGCAGTGACATAGCACTCCCGCGCCACCTTTGGGTCCCCCCTAACCTTGACCTGCACCCCCTCGGCGTTGAACTTCAAACACTGGTGGTAAGACGAGGGGACGCAGCGGAAGGCGCTGATGAGAGGCCTCCCGAAGATGGCGATGTAGCTGCTGGGGGCGTCCACGATGACGAACTTGCAGTTTCGGGACTGCCCCCCAAGGTGACATGGAGTCCAACTCCTCCCTCTACTTCCTTCCTCTCTCCTGAAAATCCGAACAAGGGGCCATCTGAGGCCAGCACCCTCTTTTCCTCCACCTTCATCGCGTCGAACGCCTTTTTGACGACGATGTTGACGGAGCTCCCGTTGTCCACGAGGATCCGAGAGACGGTGAAGTTCTCGATGGCCGCCTTGATGACCAGCGCATCACAGAACGGATCCTCGTGGTCTGGCAGATCACTCCTGGAGAAGGTGATCCTCTCCTCCGGTGGCGGGGTTTGGGATGTAGAGGTGACGCTCCGCCGGTACATGGTGTGGAGGCTTGCCTTGCAGGAAGCCTCGATCCCTACTCCCCCGTGGATCACCCCGATCCCTCCTCGGGTCCCCACATCCACCCGGCCTTCACACCGATCCTCCTCCGCCCGAGGCAGGACCTCCTCAATCCTTACTTCCTGTCGCGCCTCCTGCTGCTGCTGCTGCCGCTCCCTGTTTCCTCTCATCTCGAGGAACTCTGGAGAGGTGGCCGTGGCGTGCCCCTCTTCCTGGTGGAAGTCGCAATAGGGCAGCTCCACCCTGACCTCTCTTCTTCTCCTTCTCCATGCTCCCCTCCTTGCTCCCAGGGCTATGGCCATGGCCTCCTCTTGATCGGGGAGCCGGGGCCTCTGGCCCTGTCTCCAGCCCGGGGGTGGAACTGGTCTTGCCTCCCCTGGTAGTGGTCCCTTCCGAAGTTCCCCCTCTGCGGCCCCTGGCCCTGCCACTCAGGCCTCCATCCCAGCCGCCGGTCGGGCTCCTGGCGCCCCCACCTCGGTTGCTGCTGCCCTTGGAGCTGCCTCTGCTCCCTCTGCCCGGGCTCCCCCCTTCTCTCCTCCTGTGCCTTTCCTCCTCTCGACTCTTTCTCTTCCTCTGTGGCCCACCTGGCCAGTTTTCTTGCAAATTCTGGGTTTGACGCCTTCCCGTCAACCTCTCTCGCCGCCCTCTCCATCAACTCCTCGTAGGAGGGGGGGGGGAACTCTCTTCAGCTCCATCCGGAAGAAACCCTGCTGCAGGCCCAGGGTAAAGGCCATCATCAGACTGTGGCCCGGCATCTCCTGGACTTGAGTAACTTCCTCCTGGAATCGGTCCACATAGCTTCCCAACGTCTCGTTCACCCCCTGCTTTATGTGGAACAAGGACTCGGACTCCTTCTTCCTCTTCTTTGAAGTGGTGAATCTCAGCATGAATCCTCGGCGCAGGTCCTCGAAGCAGTAGATGGAGCTGGCCGGTAGCTGGTGGAACCACTCCCTTGCCTTCTCCCAGAGGGTGATGGCGAAGAGCCGGCACTTGAATCCGTCCGACATCTGACGGATGGAGACCACATCCTCGAACCATTGGACATGCTGGACCGGGTCTCCCTTCCCAGTGTAATAGGACATCTCAGGCTCCCTGAACCCATCTGGAACGGGAGCTGAAGAGACCAGCTCGCTGAAAGGGCTCCCTCCCCCCACTGGGCGAGCTGGCGAGTCTCGCGAGCCCAGCTCGCCGAAGCGACCTCGGCCTGCCGAGCCGGGGAAGAGCTCGCGCCCGGGGAGCTCGCACCCTCGGCCTTCCTCAGCCACTTCCTTCCCAGCTCGCCTGCCGGGAGCGTCCTCGCCCAATGAGGGGGCGGCCGCGATCTGGTTTGCCGGAGTCGAGCACTCGGCCCGCGTGCCGAGTGCGAACTTGACCAGATGCAGCACCTCGTTTCTGAAGTCTTCGAACATTCCCACCGTTGCGAGAGGCGGGGGGGGGGGGGGGGGGCGAGCTCGGCCTGTCGGATCCTTGTCCCGTCATCGAGCTCGTGGAAACTTTTCTGCGCTGACCACTTTCCACGCTCACCGCACCAAGATGTTGAAACCGGAACCCGGCTTCCTGTGGAGCTCGCCCTTGGGAAGGGGGTGGTCTCGCGCCTACTTTGTTCCTGCAAGAAAAACGACGAGAGCAAGGAAAGAACAGACCCAAGGGCTCGGCAGGGAGGTCCCACCACAAACCCGGAAGATCTCAGAGTGCTTCCCCTCCTTAGCCTGAAGCCGAGCTAAGGTACCCTCAGAAAGCGCTAAAAGATTTTGAGGAGAAGAGCACAGGGAGAACCTGCTTTCTGGGATACCCCTTGGGTCCTATTTATAGCTTTTGAAATCCGGACTGCCGATAACCAAAATAGCTGGCCTGAAATTACTAGGAAACCCTTGGCTGGGCCTGCCAACAGCCAAACTCCGATGTTTTGAAGGGCTATGGGCAGACCAGCATGGGTAAAACGGTAAAAAGTACCTCTGACACCCGGGCGAGCTGGGAGCTCTGGCCACCTCGGCGTGCTCTGCTCACACGCTGCTGCCGAACTCCACTGCGAGGGCGCGAGTTGCAGCCCGCTCGGCGAATGCCGAGCTCGGGGTCGCCGATCGACGATCTCTGGACGCCGAGCTCGGGCTCCACCCTGCTGATGCCGAGCTCGCCTGCTGCTGCCGAGCTTGATCTGCTCGCCCCCTGGTGACCTTGCTCGCCGGACACGGGGTTGTACACCGGCCATGGATCTCGTGACTCTTCTCGGCGTCATCCTCTTTTCCACGGCGGGGGCGGATCTTCTCCTATAGAACTAGATCCAGCGACTTCCTTCTCTCAACAGGAGTTTCTCTCAGAAAAATGGCTGGAATGAGGAGTGAAAACGGCTAGGGTTATCACTTCCCCTTTTATATAAAAGTGACACGGGTAGGGACACACCCGTGTCCTTACCCGTGTCCTGCTTAGGTGAAGCGTTACGACGGTTTTTACGCGTCGGTTCAATACTCGACACGACACACGGGTGGGACACGCCCGTGTCGGCCCAGTCACGCCCGTTATATGGGGCGTGTAACCCACTCGAGACTTACTTGAGAGGACTTACTTGAGAGAAATCCGACTACTCGAGTACACGGATTGGAAACGCCCGTGACAGCCCAATCACGCCCGTGTCATGGGGCGTGTAACCCTCTCGAGACTTACTCGAGAGGACTTACTCGATAGAAGACAAACTAATCGAGTACCCGGATAGGACACGCCCGTGTCACAGGGATGACACGCCCGTGTCACCCCATCTTACTCGAGTACTTTTCCACCTACTCGAGTATATTTCGACCTACACGAGAACTACTTGAGGATGAGCGAGACACGCCCTGTGACATGCCCTTGTCACAGGCCGTGTGCCCCATACTTGACACTCGACGATCGTCGAGCGCTGGTCATCGACTAGAGGGAACACCCGCCCTACGACACGCCCGTGTCGGATGGGACATGCCCGTGACACGGGGCATGTCTCGCCCGAACACTTCATCGAACCCATTTTCGTCGATCTCGCGACTGCTACGCACCCGAGCAGGACACGCCCTGGGACACGCCCGTGTCCCAGGCCGTGTCACCCAAAAATTTGCCATTCCAAGACTTTTTAGCTGCTACACTCTTCCCAGTTGTCAGCACTCCCCTGAGCCCTAGTCAGCTCTCCTAGTTCAAAAACACGCATAAGAGGCCTAGTGCAATTCGGGATGTTACAATGACTGCCTACCAGGGATCATAATTTTTCCATTTAAATTTCTATATAATGTCCATTTAAGATTAAAATTATAATTAAACCATTTTTCAAATGAAGTACATCAATTATATAACCGAAAATTCTAGTAAAATTACTGGAGGTCAATATTGATATAATAAAATGACATACAGAATTTGGTGATCCTAACCAGTGATTTGACCTAGCAAAATTTCATAATGATAATATTATCAAAATGCCACTACTTGAGTTTTCAACCTACATATTCACCCATAAGTACTAAAATAATTATACAGGGTTCTAATCATGAATTAAGAAGCTATAAATTTTCCCATAAGTTTTCAGCAAAAATTTCCTTTCTTTTAATTAATTTCCAAAAAGGGCAATATGGTAATTCTACTAAAAACTCAAGGTAAATTTTCCAAACAAGCTTATAAAATTTTACAGAGGTGTATGATGTCCTACTAGGGCTTGTGACAGAGTTTAAAAATTTATAAGAGTACTTAGCCCTGTTTTCAGTTTTTATTTCAAAAAGGACATAATTTCCAATAATTCCAAATAATGGGATTTATGATCCCAAAAATCCCATCCTTCCTATGGGAGGTGTATTTCATCCCTATAAGTCTCTGTCCAGAATTTTATTGACATGCATTGGGGCAAATTGGCTAAATTCTCACTTTCCCATTTCTACTATAGGCACACCAAATTTCAATATACCTTCATCATGCATGTTGGATTTCCCAAACATGTAGAGGTAAAAATGGCCAAAAATTTTAACCATGGTCATATAATGACCCAATGGCCATGCCACCCAAATTCAGAGGCATATGGAGTTGTAGATCTCCAAATATTCAATTAATTTAATAAATGATATTTCTCCCAAAACTATGAAAAAATTCTTTCCAAAAATTCCCATTTTTGGTCAGTACCTAAGTATTACATAATCACATGCATGACCATAATCTTATTTTGTGTGGACTTAGGGTTTGGCTTGGGCACTCATTTAAAGATCTGTCATAGCCTAGGACTAGTCTTGATAGAATGGCCCTACATGGAGCTATATTGCTCCAAATTACAACTTTAGGGTGTCATTTTATAGGTAAGACCTAGGGATACATTTTATATGTTTAACATACTTTCTGAATCTGCATCTAAGAGGCCTAAAATTATCCCGCAAGATAAAGAATAAAATGTGACCGATTACTAAGATTAATATAGCACGAATCTCAAAGCACAAACGGAGGGTATCCGTTCATCTTCCTCCATCCGCTGATGGCCAGGATTCGATTTTCCTGTACCAACTTGTTTTGCTTATTCCAGCCAACTTAGCCACCGCCACCGCCAGATATTATCGTCACCACCTCCGTTGAGGTGGGGGCTTTCGTTTCCCGGCGGTGTGGCCGCCGGAGGTGGCTTCTCCGGCGATCCTAAGCTAGAAAGAAAGCTCGGCATTTTAGCTCACGACTCACATGGTATCGGGCTTAATTGAGCCCGATGTGTTGCCTAGTTGAGCTTGAAAACTAGCACGGGGTGAGGTGAGGTGAAACAGACCTTAATTGGAGCCCGACGGTGGCAGCGGCAATGGTTGGCCATGAAATTTCTCCTCTTCGGCGAGCTTGCTCCCAAACTCATTTCTCCACCAAATGCTTCGATCCAGATATCAAATTCCACTCCTCTCAGCCTTGTGAAGCTTATGGTGAGGTCAAATGTGGGTGGGGTTGGCTGGTTGTGTAGTTTTGAATAGGGGGGATTTCGGCCAAGCATTGGATACTTCACCATGGCTGACATGTGTCATGGAGTTGTGCTGAAAATGCTGGGAATTATTGCTCGAGCCCAGAGGATGGCTTGGGAAGAGAGGAGAAGGGTCACATGGCCTCCATCCCTCATTTCCTTCTCTTCTCTCTCCTCTTTTTAGCCTAATCTCCAAAAATGTCCCCTTGCATGTCACTACCCTCCAAATTTAGAGGGTAGGGGCTGTAAATAAACACTTGGGCTGGTCATGGGCCTTAGCTCATGGGCTTAGCCCATTAGAAATGGGTTTGACTCATTTCTTTCCTTTTCTTTAAGCCCTATGTTGACTTGTTGACTTTTTATGTTGACTTGATCAACATGATGAGTGGATTGACCCCACATGATGGTCATGGTGTTGAAGTCAGGAAAAATCTCAACCTCAGAAATCGGACCGAAGCCGCCTAAGGTTACTGGCTCAAAAGCTAGATCAGATGGCCAAGATGACTAGAACAGGAAAACTGGTCAAACAGGACCCCAGATGTTGCGACAGGAAGGACCCACCACGTACCCGGATGCTCGAAAGGGGCAACCCCTTCTAAACCAAAGATGGCCGAACTGGGTACGAGGAAAGCTAGCTGGCAAAGTCGCAAGGTCGCGAATTGCTCTAAGGAAAAGGAATCCGAAGTCTCAGCTAGTATTGCCAGCAAGAGGCGAGCGAGTATCCTGCCAAAGATTTCAGGTGCCTCGCCTCGTACCCCTGGGGTCCTATTTATAGGCAAATGCAAGGGGAGGGGGGGTCATATTTATACCCCACCCCCCTGGCGACTAAGCGACTTCCAAGGGAACTCACATGGGCTGGGCGAGTATCTCGCCTAGTCGCCTACCTGGCGAGTATGCGAGGGGATCTCGCATATACTTGCCTAGGCCTTCTGCGATCTTGAGTGCTGACTTTCACTTATGTCTTGACTTGTTGACCTTGACTTTTGCTGACCTGGCTATGGTAGGACCCACTCTCGACGAATACGGGTTGTACACAATCCCTACTCTTTCCGAGCGACATCGAAGCTTGGAAAGAAACATCCAACACTTATTCGGCGAGCTGTTCTGCCGAGTATCTGGGTTGCTCGCTTCTTGCGATTGCCTGCCGATCTCTATAAATAGGGGGGCCTAGTTCTTTAGCCGCATCTCCAGAACTCGCGCATAATGTCAGACGTTGAGAAGTTTCTTCAAGATAGCCTCGCCGTGCTGACGTGTGCCATTGGAGTCGCGAAACCAAAACGACGGCGCGAAGAGGATGTCGCCGTCGACTTACCCCCCCTCAAGAAGAAAAAGACTAAAAAGTCCAAGAAGAAACCCGTCCTTGGTGACGGTAGCCCGCCGCCACCTCCTTCTCAAACCGCGGCTTCCACCAGCAACCCCGTGCGCTCTGCTAGCGCGCAACAGTTGCTCAGCGACCTGGGTATCGACGACATCCCCGATGTCGACGTCTCCGATGCGAGTTTTCTCCACTTGCTCAATATCCCAGAGCTCGCCACGACTCTGGCCCCGAAATTCGCTTCCACTCCGGTGCCGCAGCAGGTTGAAGTCGTCGACCTGCCAGGTTGTCATTTTTTGCCGAGATGCTTTCTTACTCTGACGGCGCTTCTATTGCTTGCTAACTTGACCATGATACTCGTAGATTCTCCCTCGAGGGGCGCGGGTGCGGTTCTGAATGTCGCCCCGTTGAGCTCGGCGCCGCTGGTCGCCCTTCCTGCCGGGAGGCCGCCGAAGACCGCGAACACGGTGCGAATCAACATCGGCGCCAAAAGGACAGTCGAGGCCTCGGTTCCTTCAGCGAATAAGGAACCGTCGTCTAAGAATCTTCCGCCGAGGAAGACGACTCTGGAGAGCAAGGAGCCTCAGTCCAAGAAGGATCCGCCGGCGAGCAAGGGTCTCCCGACAAGTTCTGCGCTGCCTGCGAGGAGTTTTGCTCCGCCCACCGCGAGTTCTGCACTACTTCTGGCGAGGTCCTCTATGCCTGAGGCGAGCTCCTTGCTACCCCTGCCACCGCCTCTTACACATGTCGCCACCATCCAGTGGGTGAACGTGTCCTTGCCGCCGCCGCCTTTGGTCGCGCCTTCTCAAGTCGCCACCACACGACTCCCTCCGCCGCCTCCGCTGAAGAATTTCCAGCCACCGGCGAGTTCGTCGCTCCCTACACCTTCCTCGCATCCCGCGGTTAGTAAGCCGGTCAGGCCGCGGCCGAGCTACTTCGCGCCAAGAGGCGTAGATGCTGGACAAGGGGGAGCGGGCGAGGCAAGGCGGTCGAGCTCGCTGGTGGGCCATCGTCAAGTCGGCGAGATGAGCCAGCTCGCGGATCCCCTCCTCGCCGATCTAGATCTCCCCGCGGCGGTAAGTAATGTTATTGCTGTCGTATAGGGTGTCTAAATATCTGTCTAATATGGCGACTTTCATTTGCTGTCAGACCGGCCAGCGACTCCAGGGGCGGCATTCATTGATGTCATGGGCTTGCCGGGCATGGAATATCGTCGTGCTGCTGCTCGCGCCTACATAGAGCTGGAGAGCAAGTTCGACCAGCTGGCGATCTGCGAGCCTCACCGCCGAATATCATCGTTGGAAGTGCGGATGGAGAAGATGGAAGAGCTCAAGAGTACGCTGGAGAGCTACGAATCCCACTTCCACATGGTAAGGGAGAATGATCGTCAGCTGGCGATCAACAATCACCTCCTCCAGCTCGTCTTTGACGAGGTTGTCGGCATTCGCGCGAGTATGTGCTCTATCGGTCGGTTGACGAGGATGGAGGAACAGCTGTGGCTCGGCGACGACGCGATGGCAATGACGACAGAGCACTTCCGGCAAGCGCGCGAGATGGGTTAGGCCGGACAACATCCTCATCCCCCAGAGAGGCCTAGGCCTTAGAATTTTCTTTTTTTATTTTTCTTATATTTGGAACTCGCCAAATGCGGCTAGATGAACGATTATTGACTATAATAAGCGAGTTTGAATCTCGCGTTTTTACTATTTTAGTTTCTTCTTTGTGTTGTTCTGTGTGATATCTTGTCTGGTCTGTGCCGAGTTTGCTTTGCAGGTTGCGATAATACTTTATCGGTTCTACGCGATCTTCGCGATGGTGCCGACTTCCTCGCTTAGCGCGCGACTTAGTTGATACTCGCCGTAAGGATGATATAATCCCCCCCGGCGCCTATAAATAGAGGGGGTAGGTGGGACATAAGTTCGTTGATGCGCTTTTGAAACCCTAGCTTACGAGTATCTTTTCCTGCTCGCGTGCTGCGACTCTGTTTTACTCCTCGCTATTCCTTCGCCTTCTCTACTTTAATACTTGCAAGATGGTCGGAGACGATGCCAGTGCTCGCCGCCAAGCCCATGCCGTCAACTTTGCAGACGCGGCCTTCAAGAAGTCGATCACCACCGAGCGTGATCTAGAGAATTTCAGGAAAGACTGCTCCCCGAGGGATACTCGGCCAGACTTCCGAGTTGTAGCGAGCGACTCAACACCTTCATTGAGGGCGCGTTGGTCCTTCCCCTTCGCCACTTCGACGCCGGCCTGCGACTTCCACTGTGGCCGGAGTATTGTGATATCCTCCGATACTTCGGCATAGTCCCCGCGCAAATCAACCCCAATGACGTCGCCATTATCATGGGGTTCCTTTGCTATCTGCGTGAGGAGAGGATCATCTTCGATCTCTCCATTTTCTGCAAGATATTCGCCTTCGCCGCGATTGCCGACGGTGTGGTCTACTTCAGCAGCCATGTTTGCACCCTGGTGGGGACGATGAATAAAGTACATCGGTGGAGCGAGATGTTAGTCATCATTGAGGGCTACTTCGGCGACGTCCAGGGAAGGCCGCACCAGCCTGCTGATGTCGCCTTCCTTCCGCTGATACTGGAGGGTGCGCGCGAGCAACTTATCGAATCGTTCCGAGGTCGCCGGTTCGATGTTATCTTCTGGAGACTAAATGTCAACACGCTGTTCGAGGTCCACTACAATGAAGGTAAATCTTTGCAAGGAACGCCGGTTGCATACTCGTCATCATAATCGCCTGTTTACATTACTCGACCTTTTGCAGAGCCAAACGAGCTCCCAGTGAGGCCGCTTCCCCCAACCAAAGAATTCGCCCCCTCATTTCATGATCCCCACTCGCCGCCTGATATCGGCGAGAAAAAGAAACTTGCTAAGGGCAAAGGTAAAGTCAAATCGCCGGGCCCCGCTACCAAGAAGCAGAAGGTGTCATCGCCGCACCTTGACGATCAGGACTCGCCTCTCCACGCTCGGCTTCCCCACTTCCATCCCAATTTCAACTTGGGGTTGGGTGCGGTGGACGCCTATGGTCGCTCGTTGGTGACCTGGGTGCCGGACGAGAATCTGGTGACGCTGAGCACCAACCTCCCTTCCTGGGCGGAGGAAGGGGAGGACAAGGGAGAGGCCTTCACAGTCCTCCATGTGATGTATGGGCGACGTGATGTCGAGTCCATGCTGGATCTCAGCGAGGAGGAACTCGCCCAGCAGGCAGCCTGCTCGCTCGCACGCGTCATCGAGTTAAATTATTTTGCGGCGAGGCGGATGCTGGAGAGGACAATGGCCCTGAAGATCGTCAGTAAGAAGGCGATCGATCTCGGCATGGAATCCACTCACTGGCGAGATTATGAGGTAAATCGCCTCTGCGCGAGATGTCAATGTCGCCACGTGTGCTTCTTTGACTGACTGTTGCTCGTTGCAGGCTGTCAAGATGGAGACAGCCAAAAAGCTCTCCGAGTATGAGGCGGAACTCGCCAAGGCTCGTGCAGATTTGGAGGCAGCCAGATCCGCGCGGCCGAGATGGAATCTCGCCTGGCCATTTTAGAAGCCGGCGCGAGTTCCTCTGCTCCTTAGCCGTGGCCGGAGGACGATCCTCACTACGCCATCAAGCGATCTCGCATCCTGTGGGAGGAGAGGTCATCGGTTCGCCGCGAGATAGCCCGCGCGGCTGGCAACGTCGTTCTCGGGAGGCTGAGGATTAGTGGGAAGCTCGACGAGGGGGAGAAGGTGTTCACTGTTGACGAACTCATCCCTGAGCTTCTCGCCGAGACTGTCTTGCTAGATCGTCTGCCTCCAACATCGTCGGGTTCTGGCAGCAGCGGCAGCAGTGGTAGCAGCAGCGGCAGTGACAGCGGCGAGGAGGAAAGCGGCGATGAAGAGGACGCCGACATTGGAGACGAGGAATATCGGTCTGATACTGGCGACGATGAGTCCTAGTTTAGGGTAAGGCCTTCAAGGTAGAAGCCACAAGGAAGAATAGAAGGATGTCTCCATCTTCTCCTAACAAAGATGCAGAAGTGATCTCAGAAAATTCTGATAATCATAGTTCAGATAGCAGTAGTTCTTATGAGACTTTGCTGCTTTTATAAGGTAGTTTTAGAGATTCTTAAAAAAGAAGTAGTGGAAATCTAAGCCATCCTCATCTCAGTCCAAGGATGACTATTATTAGAAGAGGAAATCATCCAGGAAGGACATGAGTGAGAAAAAGCCTAGCAAGTCAACTACATCAAAGATTATTTGTTATTGATGCAACAGACCTGGACATGTTGTGGCTGACTGTCTAAATAAAAAGGAGTCTACTGATAAAAAGAAGTCACAGTACAAGAGCAAGAAGGAGAAATCCTTGGTAGCTAAGAAAGAGAAAAGTTGGACAGATCAATCAACTTCAGAGTCTGAATCTGAGGCTGAGGCCTATATTGGTTTGTTTGCAACTGAAGAAGAAGATGAGTTCTTGAAATTACTAGACTCTATCTATGAGTAAGAAGACCATCAGTGCAAAGGACTGATGGCTGTATCTGAAGAAGACTAGTGCCAGGATCAACCTGGCCCCAGTAAGGTGAGTCCAAGTAGCCATGCCCCTATATGGTACTTGGACAGTGGATATTCCATGCACATGACTGGAACAAGAGGATTGCTGAAGGACTAATCACCAATATTGAATGGGCCTAAAGTAATCTTTGGTGGTTCTGAAAAAGGAGTCATCAAAGGGTTTGGTAACATTTCTAACAACTTAATCACTATCACCCAAGTGGCTTATGTGAAGGGTTTGGAACACAACCTAATAAGTATAAGCTAGCTGAGTGATCTTGGATATGACATTTCATTTGTCAAGAATGGGTGTCATATCAAGAGGTCAAGTGATCAAAAATTCATATTGACTGGCTATAGAAAAATAAATGTGTATTGCCTAAACTTTGAGTGTGAGAACAAAAATTCTCCTATCTATCTTGTGGCTGATGAGAAAGCCTCTCATTGTGTCAAATGGCACAAGAGACTAGCTCATCTTAACTACAAGACTATTGGCCAACTCTTTAGTAAAAAGTTAGTGAGGAATGATCCTCAAGTTAAGTACTTTAAGGATGGTATATGCTCAGCTTGTCAAAAAGGCAAGCAGACCAGATCATCCTTTCATAGCCTAGAAACCAAAGACTCAGTGAGGTGCTTATACCTCTTGCATATGGATTTATTTGGTCTTATGCCAGTTCAGAGCCTAGGTAGGAAAGTCTACACATTTGTGGTTGTAGATGATTATTCTAGATTCTCATGAGTTTTCTTTCTGAGGCAGAAATCTGAAACCCCAAAGGTCTTCTGCAATTTTGTCAAACAAATTCAGAATGAATTAGATAGTTTAGTGTTCAAAATCAGAAGTGACCATGGAACTGAATTCTAATCTGAGAGTATGACAAGATTATATGAAGAATTTGAGATTCATCAGGAATTCTCCTCACCTAGAACAACTCAGCAAAATGGCATTGCTGAGAGAAAGAATAGGACATTGATTGAGCCTGGAAGAACACTACTGAGTGATACTTCTCTCCCAGAATATTTCTGGGCTGAGGCAGTAAACACTGCATGCCATGTGCTCAATATGACTTCCATCACCAAAAGCCACAAAAAAGACACCCTATGAGGTTATGAAAGGCAGAAAACCAAACTTATCCTATTTTAGGATCTTTGGTTGCAAGTGCTATGTGCTTAATAATGACAAATCTCAGCTAACTAAGTTTGCTGCCAAATCCAAGATGGGATATTTGTTTCGTACAACAATAATAGTAAGGCTTATAGGGTCTACAATTTGGCTACTCAAGTTATAGAAGAGTCAGTTCATGTCATTTTTGATGAATCTAGACTTATTAACAGTGAGTTGCCTAGTAGTTCTTGTAGCTCCACAGGTATACAACAGAAGATGGACCAGCTTAATATCAGAGAAGATCCAAATGCAAAGCAGGATGAGGAAAATGGTAGTTGCTGTCCAGGGGGAGTACAAGACACTCAAGAGGCTGATGAAGACCATGAGGTGCAGCATAATGAAGAGATTGAAGAAGGTCAAACTGTTGATAGATTACCTCCAGCAGTTAGAGATTTGAAGGATCATCCGGCACACCAGATCATTGGTGATCCAAGACAGGGAGTACAAACAAGAAGCAGGAACTTAAACACAGTTCTTTGCTCAAGCTTCTTATCTCAACTGGAACCCAAGAGATTTGAAGAAGCTATTCAAGACCCACACTGGATTGATGTTATACAGGAGGAGTTAAATCAATTCAGAAGGTGCAAGGTCTGGGAGTTAGTTCCAAAACCAAAAGGCCACAATGTCATAGGGACAAAGTGGATTTATAGAAACAAACTTGATGAGAGTGGGATCATAGTGAAGAACAAGGCAAGACTAGTTGCCAAAGGATACAGGCAGGAAGAGGGCATAGACTTTGATTAGACTTTTGCCCCTGTGGCAAGGTTGGAAGCTATCAGGCTATTTCTAGCCTATGCAACATATCAAGGCTTCAAAGTGTTCTAAATGGATGTTAAGTCAGCTTTCTTAAATGGAGACTTAAAAGAGGAGCTCTATGTAGAACAGCCCTCAGGTTTTGTTGATCCACTCAATCTAATTATGTTTATAGACTTAGGAAAGCTTTGTATGGGTTGAAACAAGCCCCAAGGGCTTGGTATGAAACCCTGTCTACTTTCCTCATTGAGAACAAATTCTCAAGGGGGAAAATAGACAAGACTCTATTCCTTAGAGAATCCAAAGGAAAGATCATCCTAGTCCAAATATATATTGATGACATAATATTTGGTTTTACTAAAAATAACCTTTGTAGAAAGTTTGCAAAACTTATGCAAGAGAAATTTGAAATGAGCAGTATGGGAGAATTTAAGTTCTTCTTGGTCCTCCAAGTAAGACAGACTGATGATGGCCTGTCCATATCTCAGTCTAAGTTCACCCAGGAGTTAATTAAGAAGTATGATATGAAGTCATCCACTACCATGAGAACTCCAATGGGGACAAGTATATCTCTAAGCAAAGATGATGCAGGGAAACCTGTAGATGAATCTTATATAGAGGGATAGTTGGCTCCCTCCTTTATCTGACTGCTAGTAGACCAGACATCATGTATGCTACATGTGTTTGTGCTAGCTACCAATCCTGCCCTAAAGAATCTCATCTTATTGCTGTCAAAAGAATTTTGATATATCTTAAGGGCACACCTAATCTAGGCCTTTGGTATCCTAGGAATAGAGATTTCCACTAATAGGCTATTCAGATGCAGACTTTGCAGGATGCAAAGTAGATATGAAAGCACAACAGGCACCTGTCAATTTCTAGGAGGAAGATTGGTGTCTTGGAGCTGTAAGAAGCAGACTAGTGTGGCAATTTCTACAGCTGAGTCTGAGTATGTTGCTGCAGGAAGTTGCTGTGCACAGCTGTTGTGGATACAACATCAGTTAGAAGATTATGGTATTTAGGTAAGTAGAACTCCATTATTATGTGATTCTACTAGTGCTATTTCTATTGCTCATAATCCTGTTTCTCATAGTAGAACAAAGCATATAGAAATAAGATACCATTTTCTTAGAGATCATGTAGAGAGAAGATATTTCATTAGAATTTGTTAATACAGATTTACAACTTGCTGATATGTTCACTAAGCCTTTAGATGAAACTAAATTCAATAATTTCAAAATTGAATTAGGAATGTTGAACATAAGTTAGTTTAACAAATTTGACTAAGTAAAATTATGTCGACACAAAGAGTTGTCTGTGTCGACACATAGTAGTTGGTGTCGACACTCCAGGAAAGTGGTGTCGACACATCTAGAAAAAAAAGGTGTTGACTCTTTAGAGAAGTTGTGTCGACACTGAGAATCAACACACAGATTTCGTCGGGCGCAGAATCAACTGATCATCGAGCGCATAATTAACACATATCGTCGAGCGCAGATTCAATAACATTTCGTCAACCTCAAATCGTCGACCTTACGGGTTCTTCGTCGAACTCGACCTAGACAATTAGAATTGGTGTCGACATATAGAAGTCAACACTTCTGTCGAGACATTAGAAGTCTGTGTCGACACAATCTCAACAATGTCGACACATTAAGAGAATTTTGACGTGCCTTTTGAACTTCATTATTTAGAAGGGTATAAATAGGTCAACAATAAACTCTGTCGACACACTCTCCATATTTTCGAGACCAAAATCTTGCGTCGACAAATTCTCTCTTCTCAATCCAAGATTTCTCTCAACCCCAATGGCGCCAAAGCTAGAAGATAACGTCAATGAAGGCTATGAGCTGGTTCGCAACGCTTTTGATAATGCGGAATGCGAGATTAAGACAGTAGTAACCCTAATTGTAGAAAATGGTTTGGAATTTCTAGTATCCGAACCTACAAAGATATGGAAGAAAGAAATACTAGAATTCTATGGCGCAGCTACTTTAGATTCAACTGGACTTAAGATCAAATCTACAGTTCAGGGAGCTAAAGTTAAACTTACCTTGAAGAGCTTGAGGAAAACTCTTCAACTCCCAAGAACTCAAGAAGAAGGAAAACTCTTCAACTACCAAGACCAGAGAAGCACTTCAGTGGTGTGGATTGGATCCCACCATGAAGATTGGATCTGCAATGAACAGGAAAGGGATGAATCTACAAGGAAAATTTCTTTCTGAAGTGGTTGGAAAGGTCATTCTCTGCAAGCCAGGGGGACATGATAGGGTTTCAGCCTATATGTTCAGCCTGATGACCAGGATTATATTCAGACTGAACACAGATTGGTCTGCAGTAATCTTTGAAAAGATTAAGGAAAGTATTAAGAAGCCAAATCTGGGAAGAATCATGAGTTTATACTTGGCTGGAACAATTCCAGAAGTAATGGAGCAGATTACTGGTTCTAAGATCAACCACATGAGAAGAATGGATATAAGGATAATCTCTAGATGAAATAGAGTCCTAACAAAGGACATGCCTGATGAAGAGAGGCCGAAGATTCCTGAAAAATCTCCTACACAAGATATTACACATGGAGCTCAGGTGCAGGGGGAGCCTCATCTTGAGGAAGTGCCAACACACTTGGAAAGTGAAATGGCTACTCAAACTATACTTGAGGTAATCCAAGAAATTAATCAATCAATTTTTAATAATGAGGATGACACACTAACTGTGCCTTTGGTTGATGTTGACCAGACCACTCAACCAAATAGTCAAGTATAAGATGTTATCATGGAGGATACATCTATAGCTGCTGATACTCCAGAATTAAGAGTACCTCAAGTCCTAACTCAACAAGAGTTTACTCTAGAAGAGTTGTTTACTGATATGGAGCAAGTCAGGACTGAGGGGGAGGAGCAAGGGACTCAGGGGTAGGAAGCAAGAACTGAGGGGGAGCAAGCTAACATTGAGGGGGAGCAACCTAGGACTGAACAAGAATTGCCTCCTACTCCTAAGGAAAGAGTTGATATTGCAAGTACCTCAGCTTCTGAAGATGAAGCAGAAATTCAAGCAAAGAAGAGAAAGCTGATGGTTTTAAAAAGAAGAAGCCAAAGCTATAAAAGGGCATTGCAAACTGCTCCACAACCTGCCCCAGCACAAGATTATAGTTCTTTGTTGGTATCTTTGCAAGTTAAGTTAGATTAACAAAGGATAGCCATGGAGAAATATTTGGATGAGACCCATAAAGATCTGCAATTCTCCTTGGCTCAAGATATCAAATCCATAAGATTTGAGGTAAACCAGAATAAAAGGGAGATGACAGATTGCTTCCACAAAGGTGGCAATGCTATAGTTTTTCTGGCAAAGCAACAACAAGAAATAAAGACTCAGGTTGATGATATTGCTGTTAAGCAAGGCTATGTACTAGAAAATCAACTGAGGATGAATGACAATCTGACTGAATCACATAATGTGATTGTTACAGAATGAAAAAATACTGTTGCTGCCCAGATTGAGGCAAGGGCTAAAGCCAAGTCTGATTTTGATAAACAATTACAGGAAGAACTAGCTGCTGTAAAAACAGCTATTAAGACTTCACAAAAGATCATTTCTGATCAGCTACTAAAACTAAGGTCATTTTATAAAGATGGTGTTAATTATCTAGATGAACAAGTCAGATTTCAGAAAGATGACCTCAGAGATCATACTGAAAGAGAAGTCATAAAGGGGAGAGAGTATTAGTCAAAGTAGGCTCAGATCATGCTAAATGGATATCTAACAGCATCAGAGCCACCCTTGGATATCCACCCCTATGCGATGATGATAATGTAGCTAAGTCAGGTGTGCAACCTGCTTATTTTGAAGATACTCAAACTGAAGTTACTCAGGTGATTTACCCTCCAGTAGATTTTGATATGATTCAGCAAGCAGTACAGTCAATGTATAGTCCTCCACAGGAGGTTGGCAATATTATTATTGAGAAAGTGAAAATGTCAAGGGCTGACAAGGAAGCTCAGAAGGAAGCTCTATTGTCTAAGAAAAGGTTCAGAGAACAGGCTGAGTTGAAGCCTGATTTTGAGCAATGGAGCCCTACTTCCAGGAATATTATATTGACTTCCTGGAAGGCTGTGAAGGACAAGACCCATGATAGGGGCAAATGGTATACTGAGCAAGAATGACAAAAGCATGAAGCAAGACAGGAAGCCATTCTACAGTATAGAAGAAAGGCAAAAGCTGGGAATCTACCTCCTAATGCTCAGGAGCCTAGCAAATATTTCTCAAAGCCTTTTGATTATTTGAAAGGTAAAGGATAAGGGCTGAAGAACAAAAGAAGAAAGATCTGAAGGGCAAGAAGCCAGCTGAAGATACTGAAGTTCCAGTACAAGCCAAGATCCAGTCAGGCAAAGGCATAGTCATCAAGGAGCCTGATCAGCCTTAGAATAAGATTAAACTAGATTTTACAACATTGTAATCTTTCGTTTTAAAAATCTATGTAAACTATTGTTAAGAAACTTTTGAAAGTTTAAACAAAACAATGATTAATGTTCATTATGTTTGCATCATTATTCTGTGATGACATTTTATATATGTTTTGTTTATAAGTTACCCTGTCATATAATGTTTTTATACATCATAATGTGTGTTTATTATGAATGGTGTATATCATTGACTCAGGGTTATGACTTCCCCAAATAGGGAGAGATTGTTGGGTATATTGGAAAATATGTACTAGATTTGAAGAAGCCTTACCTTACTCAATGATATGCATTAAGGTGTATTTGATGTTGTTTTGAGTTTATATGTGCAGATTAAGAAAATGCAGGAATGCAGGAATGCAGAAAAAGTTTCTAAGTCCATGAGTCGACACCAGAAAAGCTGTGTCGACACTTATGAAGGCTTGTGTCAATACTTGAGAAAAGCTATGCCAACACCTGGAGTCAATTGTGTCGACACTTGGAAAGGCTGTGTCGACACCAGAAGAAATTGTGTCGACACACAGAAAAGCTTGGTCGACATTAACTGTGTCGACACACAGAGGCAGTGTCGACACACAGAAGACTTTGTCGACATCAACTATGTCGACAAACAGGACTTGTGTCGACACATAGCAGAGTTTCAACAAAACTGATTTTTGTGAAGAGAAGAAGTGACCGTGTCGATACAACAGAACCAGTGTCAACACATTCTATAGAAGCTGTGTCGAGAAGCAGTGTCAACACCAAGGGAGCTGTGTCGACACCACAAAGTCTTGTGTCGACACTTAGTCTACTTGTGTCGACACATGATGAAGTTCAGTCTCGACACTTTGCTGACAGAGACAGAGTTTCAAGAAGTGACTGGAAGACTTGACAGCTGTCATTACCAACCGGTCTACTACAACTGTCAGAGCTGTCAGAAGTTTGCTAGAAATCGGATCAACCGGTTACCATGGAGGAAGTCTATATAAAGACATTCTCCATCAACAAAAATACGATACACACAGAGGAACACATAGAGATACATACACTTAAAAAATAGAAGAAGGTTTTCAACAGAAGATCTAAGAAGACATTCTCAAGTGGTGATCTACTCAGAGTTTGTCAAGAAGAATTCAGAAGAATCTTCAGAAGAATTTGAAGAGAGAGAGCTCCATCTATTCAAGTGAAGAAAGAGAGTTACATCAACAAGTCTCTCAAGTGCAGATTCTGAACCAGGCTGCCAAGAAGAATTGAGATTGATTTCTGAATTTCAAGAAAAAAGCTGATTGAAGATCGACTTCAAAGGAGATCAACCCTACTGTGTTCAGATTCAAGAAGCTTTGAAGAAAGCTAAGACAGGTTGATCTCTGTCATCAGATTCTTTGAAAAACTGATCAAGAAACCATCCATCCTTTCTCTCTCAACCAGGGTGGTGGTAAATTTCAAATTTACATCTATTTTCTGTAGGATCTTTTTAAAATCTGAGTTGTAAGCCTGATTTATAAAGGCTGAGTTGTAGGAGAATAAGTTCTCTGAGTGGTAGGCCTTGTTGAAGGCTGAGGTAGGGCTGAGAGCCTGAGTTGTAGGAGATTGTCATCTCTGAGTTGTAGGCCTTGTTGAAGGATGAGGTAGGGCAGATTGCCTGAGCTGTAGGAGTGTGGACTCACTCTGAGTTGTATGAGCCTTGTTTGGGTTCTGAGCTGTAAGATCTGCGGATCTGAGGAGAAGGAAAGAAGTTAGGCTGAATCTAGCACACTGCTAGATAGGCGAAGGGGGAAAGTGGATGTACCCAGACCTTGTGGAATCACTATAAATCAGTGTGCAATCTGTGATTGTGTGTGATTCTGTGAATTCTGTGATTGTGGTAGCTGTAGAATAGATAGATTTAATTTGTTTATCTGAATTAATATTCTGCCTTAGCATAAAAAGGAATTGCACCTATTCACCCCCCCCCCTCTAGGTGTTTAGGAACCAATTCTTTCACTTTATTCCAAACATTCCAATCCCCTCTGCTTAGGAAAATTGGGTTTCTTATTTAAGAAAAGGCTGAACAATTTATGAATACACAGGATTATTGATATATGATATAGTTACAAGATTATATTTTATTAGGTTTTTTCTGAGTAACATGAGATTGTGTATGGTGACTGGTTGCATAGATTAAGAAAACACAATTTTCAAATGTCTTGAAGAGTCATAGTAAAGAATCATAATCTTCAAATATTTTGCTGAGGTATAATAATATTGTACAGGATGATTGATTTTTTGAACACTTCAACAAATACTTTCCCTATGTGCATTAATTACTTATCACCATATACATATGTTTTAATATTCTGTAGACCCCTCTTTTGATTTCATGCTTGGAAATTTTGGTAAGATTTGATTGGTATGTTGTTTAGCATCTACTGGCTTGTATATATTTAATGAAGATGATTATGCTGAGCAACTTTTAGATACAGTGGGTTACTTGGGAGTATCATATTTATCCAAGTTTGTTTATGTGATCCCTATCCTTGGATGTAAATGCAAATATGCATGAAGAATTTTGTTCGAAACATGCTTTGATTATAAGAGCATATTCATCCATTGTGATGATGCCATAACATTATGAATATCAATATAAAACACACTCATCTAACAATTATAAGCCTGCTTTTCTGACAACAATTATAAATGTTCAATCAACACACAATTTTGGATGCACATTTCGATGCCAGATTTACTGACTTGCATATGGTGAAATAGATATATATGGTTAAGAACAGTTCAAATGTAAACATACGTATCTAATATTCATCATTCAAACACATCTGGAACTACAGAAAAAATTTAAACATATGTTCGCAAAGACTTCGTCGTTTTGGTTCGGGCATGAAGAATTGTATCAACTGGAGTTGAGTCTCTCGCACGAGACAAATTTTTTTATGAAGTTGTAATCTTTGGGTTCTGTCTTGACGTTATCCATGATATAATTTATGAAGTTGTAATATTTTATGAAGTTTAATCATCTCCGCCCTCTGAAAAAAGAACATGTACAAGAGTATTACTAATTTGTAAGGCAAAAAATACAAACAAAGAATCTCACTTTTCCTCTTCGTTGGTTTCTCTTAATGACACTTAGGCCGGTTGTTTGATAGTCCCATACGTCGCATTATCGGTGGATCCCGAACCATTCCCTTGTGTTTTCATTCTCATCAATTATATCTTTTTTCAGCTTCTCATCATCATCTACCATGTCATCTGTCTTCTTAGCAATTTTATTCATGCACTTAGTAGTGCGTACTCTTTAGCAGTCTTGCAATCTTCTACTCGATGGGTGAGATCATAGATAAACCATATCATATGACTTCTAAAGACTAGATTGGAATTAAAGTCATTCATACTTGCACCTTTGGAAAGATAGACACCTTCGCCTTTAGAGTGAATCTACTGAGTACATATTTAGCAGGGATATGCATAA
This sequence comes from Platanthera guangdongensis, assembly GCA_039583875.1. NCBI lineage: Eukaryota > Viridiplantae > Streptophyta > Magnoliopsida > Asparagales > Orchidaceae > Platanthera > Platanthera guangdongensis. Next base: position 243,233,148 of record CM077151.1, on the reverse strand, counting down.
CATTTTTCAGATTATACACCCTTAATATATGTGTGCATAGTATTCTATTTATTTGAAAACCTCTGCATGAACAATCGACACCATAAGTGGTTGAATCAATTGTAACTGTTGAATTTTCTCAAAGTGGTCAACGAGATAACCTAATGCCAAATTAATATCCTCAGAACTATCAAGATCACACCTTGATCATACAAAAAACCAAGACAACAAGCTCAAACACCAAATGCAATCACAGGGGCAAGCAGATCATATATTTTTTTATTTCTTCTTTACAAGGCGAAGTATACATGGCGAGACATGATTTCTCCAGTACACAGGAATACATGAAAAAATCACAAGTCAAACAATTCGAGCGGACAGAACTGGAGACCGCCGAGACCGCCCAGTCCGCCAAAGTCGCCAAGGCCGCCCGAACTGATGCTGCTGCTAGAAGACGAATATGAACACGGAGTTCTCCGAGACCGCGAGGTCGCGCGGACACGCCGTTATTCGCTGACTGCTACAAGCTACTGCTGAACTGAAGAACAGACTGCCTAAACCGCCGAGTACGGCGGACAGGTTATTGAACTTGGAAAGTTGAAGCAGAGAAACTGACAAGCCACAGAAGTGACCTGCTGAAACAGCCGATTTAAACCGCAAACTTCACTGATGCTGGCCGTAGTCAAAGCCAAACTCCCGGCTCCTCAGTGTTAGCTGCGCAACCTGCAAACAACAAACAGTTCTCTTCAACCCGCGCGGACAGGAAAATCCAGACCGCAACACTTAACCAAGACAACTTACTGTTCACTCAGTTACTGTATATGTTTCGGGGGGGGGGTCTATTTATAGGCGAGGTGAGTAGTGTGGTCACCACCCTAGTGAATAGAGTCACCGCCCCAGCCCGCGCGCTAACACTATCCAGTCCGCCAAGTCCACAAGGACTTGGTTAGACTTCAATTCTCCAGGAGCTACAACAAAGTCAGTCCGCCACCATGCGGACACAATGCCAGCCCGCACAACACAAGCACAGCGTCAGTCTGCCCAACGCAAGCATAGCGCCAGACCGCTACTCAAAGCAACACGCAGACACAACTGCAACTCATGCTGCACCAGTCCGCAACTCAACACAGCATGCAGACACAACCACAACACATGATGCATCAGTCCGCACACTGTACGCGGACAAAGAGGCAGTCTGCACAGCTCGACAACAACGTGAAAGTCCACCTAGTGTCAGCTATGTGCACCTATGGGGGGGGGGGGGGAATAGGTGACGAGTAGCGCTTTTGCGGAATTTACGAACGTACCTGCACAATAAAAATAGAAAGCACAGCACACATAATACACAGGCAAATTATAGTGGTTCCCCGACTTGGGTACATCCACTTTCCCCCTTCGACCTATCTCCCCAACAAGGGACGACTCGGTCACTTCTCCAACGGGATTGAAATCCAATCCCTGCACTAACGGAAGGAACCCTTCCACACGTGAGAGTCAACACTCCCACAAAACGGGTTGCACCCAACCCTTACAATACGGAACAAAGGTTCCTTTACAACAAAATTAAATATAGAATGTACACGTGATACAAACTTCTTTTGGAGACTACGGTGTTCCTCTTCGTTCGACGACGTGTTCTTGAAGTCGATGAAGAGTCTACAACCTCGGACTCTCTTGGAGAGGATCTCCTCGGAACCGGCGGCGGCACACGAGCGGCGGCTAGCTTCGGGAACAGCAGCTACAATGATGAGCGGCTGCTGAACTTGGAGATCCAAACTTCGTAGCGAAGCAAACTAGGTCTACCAACGGTCACTCTAGGATCGGTCGTCTCGATCGATTCGGACGGGGGAGTTTTTCCCGGTCAACAAATCGAGAGACAAGAGATCTCTGGATAGACACGTGAGACACAAGCTTTGCTAAGCTTCTGTCGCCGGAGATCACGAAGGAATCTCGAATGTTGACAGCGACCAACTAGCCCGAGCACGACGGCAGCGGTGGAGAGGAATCGCGATATTAGGGTTTCGTCGTGGCTCGATTTCTTCCTCTTTTCTCCGTGGTTTTACTGTTCAAAATACTGGAATATATATACTGTAGATAACTCCAATATGACCGTTTGTGGGACCCACACTAGAAATCCCTAAGTCCGGTTCAAACTAGTCCAGAGGCAGAATCCGGTCCAATAGCAACCTGAGAAAACGCTAAGTGAAAATCGGCGAGAATCGCAGGCGATTCTCGACGAATCGGCGAGAATCACCAAGTGATTCTCGACGATTCGTCGAGAATCGTTAGTGATTCTCGCCGAATCACTTATTGATTCTCAACGAATTTCACTTTGTATACATGAGCTGCTTGGCCACCGGTTCGGCGAGAATCACTAGTGATTCTCGCCGAATCTTACTTGGCACCGTTTTGAGGTAGCCAAAAGGAGTCGGCGAGAATCACTAATGATTCTCGTCGATTCGGCGAGAATCACTAGTGATTCTCGCAGAATCGGCGAGAATCACTTGGTGATTCTCGTCGAATTTTCCTTGGACGAATTTTCGTCTTCCACCCAGGAGCTGCTCCTTGATCCATCCATGCTCCTTGTCTTCTCTTGCATATGAACGGCCCTGTACTTGAAAGTAAGTGCACTCCAATAGAGAGAGTACACGTAGGCCAACACACTGATCTGCTCAACGAGGGATTACGTCGTGCAGACTCGCGTATATTGACCTACTGCACCCTGACATTGGTGTGCACTTAGCGTGGAGGAGCTGCAAGTACAACTTAAGATGTTTCATCAAATACATTGTGAATTCATCTTAGCTTGACAGGTGGCTTCCTCAAATCTAGGTAATCGTGGATACAATACCCAACAATCTCCCCATATTTGACGAAGCCAAAACCCTACTAGCTAAGATGAATAACACATATCAAATAATAAACATAGCATTCAGAAATTAAACATGCAGCACAAGAGAATATATGCAATCAGATCAGGACTTGAGTCATTCACAAATTCAAATATATATACCAATATAAATATATACACATATAATCCAGAATTGTTTCTATGACAACAATAATCATTAAATGTTTTTAAGACAAAGTGACAAGCTATAAGTTTTTGACTATTTTTCCTTAGCTAAGTCACCCTTAGGATTTTGAGCCAAGTACTTCTTGCTTTGCCTCTCCATGTATTCTTTGGGCTTCGGGTAATACCTAGGAGGAGCAACTTTATCTGCATCCTTGTTGTTTCTGAAAAAGATGTTGCGTTTCGCTTCAAACGTTTTGTGCGTTTCCCACTCATACTGGCTATATACTTCGTTTCGATTGATCTCTCCTCTTTCTTGCAGCCAGAAGGTGTCTAAGATGATGTTCCTTGAAATTGGACTCCACCTTTCGTTTCGTACATCCTCCTCATTCATTCGAGTTCTCTTTGCAGCATGTGTCTCCTTGGAGGTCCCTTCTTGAACTTTTCTCTTTCCCCTGGCTTTTGCTAAGGCCTCTTGGTCAAACATGCTCCTCAGTTTAGCTTTGGAGAGAGCCCTAGCATCATCGTCATTTGTGGGAATATCTGCAGCACTTGCACTTACATCCTCAGCAATACTTACTTCCTCAGCGGCCTTAGATGTCTCAGGGACATGAATACCGACAGGATTGTCAGGCAGAACGACGCCTAACGTACCTAGCGCCTGTTGGAGCATCCACCAGCAGCTCTCATAGACATATTTGCTTGATTGAGTGAAGTGTGTGCTCATGCTTTTTTGAAGCTCGGCCAACTTAGCTATATACTCTTTCTCCCCCTTTTTGGCTTCGACAGCTATGCAGTTGGCATATGAGTGCAGGGAGTCATCAATATGTTTCGTGGTCTTGGAGAATTCAGTGATCAGGGCCTGCTGATTGGCATTTAAAGTGACCATATTACCATCAAACTTCTGAATGTTGTTGGCTACAACGTGTGCGTTTTGATTTACGATAGCCAGAGTATCAGTATTCTTTTTCAAGCTGGCCATTAAGAGTGTGACAGCTTCGCCGGCCGCGGTATACTTCTCTTCAAATTTCTTCTCCATCACGTCCAGCTTATGGTTGATTTCCACCATATTCTTGAGCATCAGATTTTCCGAAGTCTTAATCCTGTTCAACAGTTTCTTCTGGGCTTCATCAAATGAGACTTTAAGTTCATTCACAATGCCCTGAATGATATTGACAGTGTGAGTGGCTAGCTCATCTCGTAACGGAATAGCCGGAGGTACTTGTGGGCCTTGCATTTCAGCAGACGCATCTGTAGAGCTGGATACAATCACAGTCTCTAATGGAGGAATGCTGGCTGCCTCTGTAGATTTATCTAACTCCCCCTCCACTGGTGCAGACTTGTCAGATGGAGGTTCAACAGGATCCGGAGTCGCAAATGCTTCATGTCCCTCATTCTCATCTTCCTCTCCGTCCTCATCCAAGAATTCATCTATATCAGCAGCTTCTTCCAATTCTTGGTCACCAGTCTCCAGCACAGTGTTACTTACTTCTTGAGTGTCGGCCACAGCATTCCTGGCCACCTGGGCGATTTCAGATATTACATCCGTATGAGGGGGTAGAGTCTCCCCCTCGATTCCTGCAGTCACGGTATCAGGAATTTCACCGGGGGTGACTGCTGGAGAAACTTCCTGGTGCTCTTCCACAGCAGGCTGCCCGATACGCCGCTCCCATCGATCAAACACACTTGCATCCATCTTCTTCAAGTAGTGGAGAGGGATGCCTTTGCTCATGTCAAACTTGTCTCCGTTCAGTTGGTTTAGATATAAGCTTATGATGCGGCCAAAACTTGGAGTGCCCAAGGTGTCCTTGATCTTTTGGAACAGCAACTCCCCCCAGTTGAACCTCTTGCGGCAGACAATAGCTATGAGGATCTTGAACATATCTCCTGAGATATGGTCATGCGAGCCCGGCTTGCAGATGAGCACTTTTCCAATAACGTCAGATAGGAGCTTCCCTTCTTCATTCATCTCCTTTCTCTTTATTGATTGAGTTCCTCGTGGAAGACCGCAGAACAAGAGAGTTCTGGTCTTGTCCTCGTCCTTCATATAGTCCTCCTGCTCCGAACTAGAAAGCTGCAGGTAGCGAGTCAGCTTGCTGACAGACATCTTTACTTTTGCCCCAGCCACCTTGCTCTTGATTATGGAGTCTCCATCTCGGAGTCTTGCGGTAGCAAAGAACTCCAGCACCTCTTTGTCCAAGATTTTGCAAGGGTGCTCCAAGACGAAGGTTAGCCCAGCCTCTTCCAGCATTAGGATGATGTTGCGGAATTCGTCCGAGGCGTGAGAAAACCCAGTTCGAACCAGCTCGCAGCCAGAGACCAACCCCGCAGTTGTCCTTGGAGCCATTGTAGATCTAGAGATAGAAGCCCTACTCTAAGCATTAATGAACATTCAAAAAAAAGCATCACTAGTGAGCGCGTCCAAGTACGGGTGAGGAAGAGGTTACCTAAGGGCGTATACGGTGAGTTAGTTCGAGTGGAGAAGAATCGAAACTAGAAGAGTTCGTCGGTGAAGGCTTCGGCGGGATGCTTGCGGGAAACCTTTGATGGAGACGGATTAGAAGAGCTTTCCAGCAGGAGTCGGCGTGGTGTCCTTCCGGTAATCGTCCCTTGCGGCGATTAGAGGCCCCTCGGCGAGTGTCCAGCGGAGGAGAGTCGGCGAGGTTTGGCGTAGACGGTGCGACGAGCTTGTTGCGGGTCGTCGGGAGATCTCTTGCGGGTTTCGAGAGGAAGGCGAGGGGTCGGCGGGTATTTGACTAGTTCGGGGAGATTTTGTCTAATTCGGCGGGATTCGTGAAGAAGGCAAAGAGTCGGCGGGATTTGTCTGACATGAGATTTATTTAATTCGGTTTCTGATACCATTTGTCTAATTCGAAATTGAGAGGTCTCTTGACTAGAAATTTTCACGTTGAGAAGCTTGCAGCATTTTTGAAATTTTCTGATGTCAAGTCAATATAAAGATGATAAACACATGTATATTTTAAAGTCAATCTATTTGGATTTGAACGAGGCTTTTCCAAAAACTTCTTGATGTCAATAGTGAGTTGTCGAGAATCACGATGACATATCTTCGTTAACCCTTTATTGATGTGTAAAGGTTTGCATGCATCGAGTTAACATATCCTTAGACGTGCACACATACACTAATATACAAAGAAGTATCTGTATATAATGATATATATATATATATATATGTAATTGTCAATTGAAAATGACTCAAGTCTTGGAACTGATCATGAGTACCTGGGATTTTGAGAGTCATCGTTTTAGTCCCACAGGTAGATCATGTTAGAAGCTTAATGTGAGTATGCTCAAGTAGATATCATATCTGTTATTTCAGACGCTTGTTCCAATTTTAGTCTTGAGCCACCTACTGTCCAGTTCCCATCATATTCACGGGAACCTAGACTACCCTGCAAGAAAGAATTACTTTACCTTAGGAACCCAAATCATATTGGGTCCTAGGTTCCTGTTAGCATAAGCACGCAACTGCCTTCCTTCAGAAAACCTGTCTGGAAGACTACCTCTGTCCCGAGAATGTGGATAAGCCCTTGGAGTGGGCACAGAGGGGTTGTGCCAACAATCGATGGCAAAGTGCCCCACTTTGCCACAGCACCAACATGGGTGAATGTTGTATCGCCGTTTCCGACCTGATCTCGTGACTGATGTAGTCATGGTACTAGGTCTAAACGGGATAGGGCATGATCTTGTCACAAAAATTCCTCTTCCATCGTGACACGTGGAAGGGTGGAAAGAATGCATGTTGTGAGCGTTATGAGGCCGGGAAGGTGGTGCCATTCTTTCAGGCATCTCCCTTACAGGGGCCCCATGGAACCTGACATCATGACTTCTATCCTCTCTGTCCCGTGTCCTCGAGTGGTGAGAAGTCTTCTGTGAGCTGGGACATGCAGATCCACACTGTGTTGAGGCAGTGGCAGTGAATACGAAGTGCTCAGAATGAGCCTTAGGTATTTCCTCATGGGTGGCCATGACGCCCCTTGCACTATGGACGTTTCCACATGGGGACAAATCACCCTTGCAGTGACCACGACTATTCCTGTGGTCATACCTGAAGGCGTGATGAGTTGTCTTCCTGCCTGGAGTGGGGGGTCGGAATACCGTTTCCCCATTTCTCCACGAATTGACAATCCGGGAGATCCACCCATTTTCTTGCTTTCTCTTAATGACATCAACCTTGGAGAAGTTTGATACTATTCTTTTCTCATTCTCCAGACTACTCTCTAGAGCTGAGATCTTAGAGTCCTTGGCCTTGTTGGATGCCAATTGGAGAACCAACAAGACCTTCAGTCGAGCAATCTCTTGAGCTTGCTCCTCAGCAAGTAGATTGCTTGACTGAAGGGCTCTCTTCAGGGAATCAGCATTTTCTGAAGGAGGGCAGTTCCTGTCTTCAGAATTTTCAAGAGATACGGGGCAGGATGAGGAAGTTACCTGCACTTCTGTGTTATTGTCGTTAGATCCGGTGACTATAGTTTCATACACATCAGAGCTGCTTTCCTCACTGTCCTCTTCAGTCTCTGACACGGACACTGGAGCTCTGATGCAGTCCGAAGGATCCTTGCCTTCATCTTCAGAAGTGAGGACTCCTACATACGCTTCATCCTCTGATTGACAACATATTCCAGCTTTCTCTGACTCCCCCATCAACTCTGATATCATCACCCACATGGATTTAGCCGTCCTACACTTTTCCAGTCTAGAGCGAGAGGCTCCAGACCAGATATCCATAATAATTTGACGAATCCTCTCGTCCAAGTGAAATAGTGATAGTTCCGTCTCTGACATCTCAGCAATGCCCACGGGCACTTGGATCCCAGAGTCGGAGGTCTTCATTGGAATAAACGGACCCTCTTCCAGGATGAAGGATGCTCGAGGATCGATGGCATCAAGGTGAAATGACACTCTCATTCTCCAGATGGGATAATAATCCTTTGTGCATGCGGGGAGTTTGAGTGGCGGTATTTCATAATCCAGATCCATGCTTCTGACACTGGTGGCAGGATTCTACTCAAGGTGTTAACCTTTGAAGGCAACCTCGCTCTGATACCACTTGAAAGTCCACCTAGTGTCAGCTATGTGCACCTATGGGGGGGGGGGGGAATAGGTGACGAGTAGCGCTTTTGCGGAATTTACGAACGTACCTGCACAATAAAAATAGAAAGCACAGCACACATAATACACAGGCAAATTATAGTGGTTCCCCGACTTGGGTACATCCACTTTCCCCCTTCGACCTATCTCCCCAACAAGGGACGACTCGGTCACTTCTCCAACGGGATTGAAATCCAATCCCTGCACTAACGGAAGGAACCCTTCCACACGTGAGAGTCAACACTCCCACAAAACGGGTTGCACCCAACCCTTACAACACGGAACAAAGGTTCCTTTACAACAAAATTAAATATAGAATGTACACGTGATACAAACTTCTTTTGGAGACTACGGTGTTCCTCTTCGTTCGACGACGTGTTCTTGAAGTCGATGAAGAGTCTACAACCTCGGTCTCTCTTGGAGAGGATCTCCTCGGAACCGGAGGCGGCACACGAGCGGCGGCTAGCTTCGGGAACGGCAGCTACGATGATGAGCGGCTGCTGAACTTGGAGATCCAAACTTCGTAGCGAAGCATACTAGGTCTACCAACGGTCACTCTAGGATCGGTCGTCTCGATCGATTCGGACGGGGGAGTTTTTCCCGATCAACAAATCGAGAGACAAGAGATCTCTGGATAGACACGTGAGACACAAGCTTTGCTAAGCTTCTGTCGCCGGAGATCACGAAGGAATCTCGAATGTTGACGGCGACCAACTAGCCCGAGCACGACGGCGGCGGCGGAGAGGAATCGCGATATTAGGGTTTCGTCGTGGCTCGGTTTCTTCCTCTTTTCTCCGTGGTTTTACTGTTCAAAATACTGGAATATATATACTGTAGATAACTCCAATATGACCGTTTGTGGGACCCACACTAGAAATCCCTAAGTCCGGTTCAAACTAGTCTAGAGGCAGAATCCGGTCCAGCAGCAACCTGAGAAAACGCTAAGTGAAAATCGGCGAGAATCGCAGGCGATTCTCGACGAATCGGCGAGAATCACCAAGTGATTCTCGACGATTCGTCGAGAATCGTTAGTGATTCTCGCCGAATCACTTATTGATTCTCAACGAATTTCACTTTGTATACATGAGCTGCTTGGCCACCGGTTCGGCGAGAATCACTAGTGATTCTCGCCGAATCTTACTTGGCACCGTTTTGAGGTAGCCAAAAGGAGTCGGCGAGAATCACTAATGATTCTCGTCGATTCGGCGAGAATCACTAGTGATTCTCGCCGAATCGGCGAGAATCACTTGGTGATTCTCGTCGAATTTTCCTTGGACGAATTTTCGTCTTCCACCCAGGAGCTGCTCCTTGATCCATCCATGCTCCTTGTTTTCTCTTGCATATGAATGGCCCTGTACTTGAAAGTAAGTGCACTCCAATAGAGAGAGTACACGTAGGCCAACACACTGATCTGCTCAACGAGGGATTACGTCGTGCAGACCCACGTATATTGACCTACTGCACCCTGACATTGGTGTGCACTTAGCGTGGAGGAGCTGCAAGTACAACTTAAGATGTTTCATCAAATACATTGTGAATTCATCTTAGCTTGACAGGTGGCTTCCTCAAATCTAGGTAATCGTGGATACAATACCCAACACAACGCCACCGCCCGCCACGAGTCCACGACAACAGGCAGTCCGCCCGTTCAACAGCGGACACTGCGGACACAACGAACACTATGGACTTGTCACAGTGTGTGACCGTCCAGCAGCCCAAGCAATTGGCACGAGCACGGTGGACACAGAAGACCCAGACCGCCAATCAGCAGGACAGTCCGCCATAAGGATGTGAAACATCCATCGCAACATGGAGAGCTCGGCAAGAACAAAAGCCCATCTCCAAAGCGTCCACAAATGCGGACTCCGCGGACGCAAAAAACAAGTTCGCCAACATATCACGGAAACAACTTCCAATCCGCTCGGTTACCATAAGAACTGGTCGACTGCAAAGCCGCAGATCAAGCTGAGCACCACCAACAACCACCAAACACAGTCCGCTCAGGCCGCTCCACTAGATGCCCAAGTTGCAAGACTTTCTTAGCCATACACCATCCAGGCCGCACACCAGTGCGCCCAGGCCGCACACCAGGCCGCACAGGCCGCTCCTCAAGAACAGCCAAGCCACCAAGCCCAAGCCAGGTCACCCAGGCCACACCAAGCAGTCCGCCCAGGCCACGGACTCAGACCGCTCAGACCGCCCGGCCTGCCCTATCACCCACTTTCACTTCACAAATTTCAACACTCCCCTTGAAGTGAGAAGTAGTGATCAAGCCCAGCAACCCTCGTAACCGTTGAAATGGCCCCTTTGATAGCGACTTCGTGAAGATGTCGGCCAGATTATCTTCACTCTGAACATGACTGACCACAAGCGATCACTCCAACACCTTCTCCCTGATGAAGTGGTGCTCGATCTCAATATGCTTGGTCCTTGCATGATATACTGGATTGTTCACCAGTTTGAGAGCACTCTCATTGTCACCCCGGAGTAAAGTGGGACCTTGCATTCCTCATGAACATCCTCTACAAGCCTCCTCATCCAAATGACTTCCCGAGCAGCCAAGGTCGAAGCCTTATACTCTGCTTCCGTAGTAGATACAGACACTGAGTCCTGTTTCTTGCTACACCACGAGATGCAAGCTGATCCACAAGTGAACACGTAACCCAAAGTTGATCTTAGATCATCCAAGTCACCACTATAATCAGCATCCGTATATCTAAGCAAAGAAAACACCGTGTCCCTTCTATAGAGGAGTCCCATATCAGAAGTCGCCTTGACATACTTCAAGATGTTCTTTGCCGCTACCAGATGAGACTTCCTTGGTTCAGCCATAAACTGACTTACTCGGCCAACAAAGTAAGCAATGTCTGGCCTTGTAATCGTTAAGTAGATCAAGCTCTCCACTAGAGCTCTGAACACCAAGGGATCAGGAAGAATCCTTCCTTCATCTCGTCGATGCTTCAGACCAAGATCCAGAGGAGTAGAGTAACTCTTCCCTTTTCCCATACCGAATCGATTCACAATGCGATCCGCAGATCCTTTTTGGCAAATGAGTATCCCGCTCTCCTTCCTCTCCACTTCAAGACCAAGAAAGTGATGAAGCTCTCCCAAGTCTTTCATCTCAAAGCGAATAGCTAGCTCAGCCCTGAGCCTAGCCACCACCTCCTTTGAATTTCCTATGATGATCATATCATCAACATACAGCAGGACCAGACTTGAAGCTCCCACTTATTCTTGATGAACAAGCTTGAATCCGAGTTGGAAGCAATATATCCGCAGAATTGAAGGTATTCTACTATCTTCTTATACCAAGCTCTTGGAGCTTGCTTCAACCCGTAGAGAGCCCTCCTGAATTTGCAGACATAGTCCGGATGAACTTCAGAAACAAATACAAGCGGCTGATCCATGAAGATGTCCATATCAATTTCTCCATAAAGAAAAGCATTCTTCATATCAAGCTGCCACATTATCCATCCCTTACAAGCAGCCAAGACGATCACCACCCGAAACGAAGTCATCTTTGCAACTGGACTAAATGTCTCCTCATAGTCTTCTCCATACTGTTGAGAGAATCCTCGAGCAACAAGGCGAGCCTTGTATCTATCAATGATCCCATCAGCCTTCTTCTTCAACTTGAACACCCACTTGCAAGTCACTGGAGTAATGTCATTAACCTTGGACACAAGATCCCAGGTTTCATTCTTCTTGAGAGCAGCAATCTCCTCCTTCATGGCATCTTCCCACTCCTTGACTCTAGTGGCCTCATTGAAGTTTGCAGACTCTCCTCATCCAGAGGACCTGCAAAGAAGCAGGAGACAAAACTCACTACATTCCCATCACAGTATCGAGCTGGTGGCTTAATAACCCTCTTTGATCTCCGAAGGGTCTGCTCCTTGCTCACCACCTCCATTGCTTCTTCAGACTCAGCTCTATTCCCAGGCAAACTTTGAGCAATGCTCCCCCTACTTCCTGAACTAGAAGCCTCTACCTTAGACTTTAAAGCAATAGGAGTTGTTGGTGATACAACAAGCCCCTCTTACAGAACTTCAGCAGCCACCTTCTGCTCTTCATCAACCTTGCTCTCTGGTAGATCAACCGACCCACCTCCATACAATGTTAGTTCATCAAAACCACATCTTTTAATACAACAAACTTCTTCGTCGCAGGATCCATGCACTTCCATCCCTTCTTCCGCTCATTACAGCCAACAAAGACAAGCTTCCTTGCCTTTGCCTCAAGATTTGTCCTTAAAGCATCTGGGACATGCACATAGCAAGTTGATCAAAACACCTGAAGGTGTTCAACGCTTGGCTTCTCCTTCAGCAACATCTTAAAAGGAGACTTCATGTTGATCGGACTCAGCGACATCTGATTGATGACATAAGAAGCACAAGACATCCCCTCTGCCCAGAAGGACCTAGGAATGTCTTTTGCATGAAGCCAACACTTGCAGGTTTCCGTCAAATGACGGATCTTCCGCTCTGCTACTCCGTTTTATTGTGGAGTATGAGCACAAGTAAGCTCTCTTTGGATCCCGTGCTTCCTGCAGAAGTTATAAAACTTGGAGGACACAAACTCACCACCGTTGTCTGTTCTAAACTTCTTGATCCGCAAGCCAAGCCGGCCCTCAACACTCCTTGAACTCCATAAACACCAGAAAAGCTTCTGACTTCTCCTTCAAGAAATAAACCCAAGTGTATCTTGAGTAGTCATTAATCAACACAAGCATGTATCTGCTCCCACCAAGGCTAACAGTGACGGTTGGTCCCATCAAGTCACCATGGATACACTCCAATGGTCTCTTGCTCCTCGTTTGTGACTTATTAAATGGAAGGCGATGAGCCTTACCACACTGACACCTCGCGCAAATGTGACCGTCACCAAAGGAAGATAGCTTAGGTAAGCCTCTTACAAGACTCCTGTTTGCCATAGCTTTCAACTTATCCATTCCTACATGCCCCAGCCTCTCGTGCCATATAGCAGCGCTATCATTAGCTCTCATCCGATCAACGTAAGAGTTTGTTGCAAGAACAAACAAGTTCTTAACTCTCCTCCCAACATGAGCAACATCAGCCTTAACCGTTGATACATTGCGAAGGAACTTCACTTCTGTTGTCCCAAACAGAACGTGATAACCTGCGTCTACCGCATTGGTCACATAGAAGAGGTTCTTCTTAATTCATGCCCGATACATGATACACACTCCTTAATGTAAGTGGCCCCTTATCACTACCCAAGGACATGACCACCTCCTTCTTTACTACATAAATAGTATTATCAGCAGTTATGATAGCTTCGTTACCTGAGTAAGCTTACAGTGAAAAGAACTTCGACTTGTCTTCGGTGAGGTGATGACCACACCCAAAGTCCATGATCCACTCATCGTTGAAGTCGACAGCGGACAAAGCACGGTCACAAGTGTCCGTCATGAAAGCTCCGCCCCATCCAGCTTCTTCAGTACTCAAGCATGCTTCCTCCTTGCCTGCAGCATGCTCAGGTTGCAGTTTGATCTTATAGTCACACTTGAAGTGTCCTCACTGATGACACCTGTAGCACTTCAAGTTCTTCTTCCAATCTTTCTTAGGAGCAGCGCTCCTCTCTGACTGATTAGAAGTTGAAGGCTCATTTTCAGCAGCAGTGTTCTTCTTCTTCCCTTCCCATCTCTTCTTCTTCTTACCTGTGAACAGTGCTTCACAACCTCCTTCAGAGATAGTCACTCCTGCCATTTGTCTAGCCAAACTTTCCTGCGAAGCAAGCAGGTTCTCAAGCTCCAGCAGAGATGGCCAAGTGGACCAGCCTTTAACAGAAGTTATAAAGGCAACATACTCATTCCGCAATCCGCAGATAATGTGCCTTTTTAACTTGGCCTCAGAGATCCGCTCATCTGGATCAATCGTTGATATCTCAGCACACAGATGTACAACCCCATATTCGCTGAGCCAGACCAGGAGACAAACGACCACGATTAGGTTAGCCGGAGGAGCTCTCGCCCTAAGGAAGATCTCGCCCAAGTAGGCGGGAACGCTCGTGCCTAGTTCGTCCACCTACAAAGTGCCCCGCGATTGCCGATCGCCGAACCAAGATCGTCGAGCGCAGCCAGATCGTCGAGTGGAAATCAACAGGCTAGATCGTTGAACGCAGCCAGCTTGGGAACGCTTGCGCTAGCGCCAAGCCCCTGTCTTAAAGGAGCTCTCATCTATAAGCAGGCGAGACCACTTGCGTCAGGCTCTGGATAGAAGGCTCTCGGCTCAGAGCTCTCGCCAAGTGGGGCCCAGGGCCTTAGGTTAAATGACCTAATTGCCCTCAGGTAAAATTACCCCTATACCCTCAGGATAAACCGCAGGATTTGGCTATTGGCAGATTAATCAAGGGCATTTCAGTAATCTCAGGTCAGCAAAGGCTATAAAAAGACCCATAAGGGCTCCTTAGAAAGCAAGCTCTCATTATCTTCAAACTTCCAGTGCTTTCTGAGGAGCTCCTAGCCCAGCTTTTGACTTTAGAGGGGAAGCTCTCAGAGATCTTCTGGGTGTGAGGTGGGACCTCTCTGCTGAGGCTTTGGGTCAGTCTCAGGTCCTTTGCGTCTAGTCGGGCGTTGAGGCTTCAGAGAAGTAGGTGTTGGCTGCACCCCTGTTTTGAACTCCCGTTGAGGTCATTTTTGGCTTCAACAGTTCTGGTGCGGTGAGCGTGGAAAGCAGTTGATACATGAAAGCCTTAGGTTGTGTCCCATGGCTGGAGGTGAAGGTGAAGGGTCTAGTTCTGGAGGCTCCCCCACCCGTGTAGAGGAAGCGACGAACAAGATGCTAGATGACTTCAGGCGAGAAGTCATGCAGACCATCAGCTTGGCCTTCTCGGCCCGAAGCGAGTGGGCCACACCTCAAGTTCCGATAGTGGAGGTCCCGCTTTTGGGCGAGAACGCCCCTAGACAACGCCCGGGGAAGGAGGTCCCGACGGAGGCTGGCGAGAGAGACGTGGCGGCGTGAGAGCTCTTCCCAGGCCAGAGCCAGCGCCCGGGCAAGGAGGCTCTGACGGATTTAGGCGAAAGGGAGGCAGCAGTGCGAGAGCTCTTCCTTGGGCACGGTCTCGCGGATCGGGCCAGCCAGCCAAGGCCGCGGGATGTGCCCTCTTATCAGGCAGGATGCAAGAGCCCATTCAGCGAGCTCATCATCTCAGCTCCGGTATCAGAGGGGTTCCGGGAGCCTGATATGTCCTACTACTCAGGAAAGGATGACCATATACAGCACGTGCAGTGGTTTGAAGATGTCGTTTCGATAAGGCAGATGACGGATGCCTTCAAGTGTCGGCTATTTGCCATCACGTTGAAGGAGAATGCTCGGGAATGGTTCCACCAGTTGCCAGCAAGGTCGATCTACTGCTTTGAAGATCTGCGAAGAAGTTTTCTGTTGAGGTTCTCAACTTCGAAGAAGAGGAAGAAGGAGGCAGAGTGCTTGTTCACGGTGAGGCAGAAGCCGGACGAGACACTGGGTCACTATGTCGACCGGTTTCAGGAAGAGATCCTCCTGGTCCAGGAGGTCCCAGGGTACGCATTGATGCTCGCCTTTACCCTGGGGCTGAGGCCGGGGTTTTTTAGTATGGAGTTGAAGAGAGTACCCCCCATATCCTTTGAGGAGCTCATGGAGAGGGCGGCCAAGGAGATAGACTTCGAGAGAGCAAACCTATCATTCGCCAGGAAGTTGGCCCAGCTGGCAGAGGATGATGTGAAGGAACCTACAGTGGGGAGGCAGAAGGAGCCGAGGGAGCAAAGGGAGCAGAGAGAGGAAAGGTGGAGGGAGGAGCCCCGGAGGTAGGGGCAGCAGCAGGGATGGGTGTCCCGGGAGCCGAACAACCGATTGGGTTGGAGGCCCCAGGAGGGTCGCCCTCAGGGCCAAGGAGGAGGATATCAGGGAAGAGATAATCTGCGGGAACCCAGGAGGTTCGACCAACCAGCGTGGAGACAGGAGCCGAGGGGTCGTGTACCACCGTCGTAAGAGGCCATGGAAGTGGGTAGAGGAAGAGGAGCGGGGAGAGGAGCTCGAGGAGGAGGAAGAAGAGGAAGAGGAGAAGGAAGAAGGGGTGGGGTGGAGTTGCTCTTTTGTGACTTCCACCAGGAGGAGGGCCACGCACCTGCCCTGAGTTCTTGGAAATGAGGGAAGCCAGAGGAGCAGGGAGGCAGGATCTGCCGGTTAGGATCGTTGAAGTACAACATGGTGAGATGGAGGATATGTGCGAAGATCGGGTAGATGTGGGGACCCGAGGAGGAATCAGGGTGATTCACGGAGGAGTGGGGATTGAGGCAACCCGCAAGGGGAACCTGCAAACCATGTACCGAAGGGGGGTCGCCTCTACCTCCCACGCTCCCCCACCGGAAGAAAAAATCACTTTCTCGTCAACGGACATGCCAGACTATGAGGATCCATTCTGTGACGCCCTGGTGATCTAGACGGCGGTATAGAATTTTACGGTCTCAAGGATATTGGTGGATAACAGGAGTTCGGTAAATGTCATTTTCAAGAAGGCCTTCGATGAGATGGGGGTGGAAGGGAAAAGGATCTTGGCCTCGGATGGGCCACTATTCGGGTTCTCTGGAGAGAGGAAGGAAGTAGAGGGGGGAGTAGGGCTGCACGTGAAGTTGGGGGCGTATCACAGAATTGTAAGTTCGTGATTGTGGATGCCCCAAGCAGCTATAATGCCATATTTGGGCACCCCTCATCAGAGCCTTTCGCTGCGTCCCCTCCTCATTTCATCAGTGCCTCAAATTCCACAATGGAGGGGTGCAGGTCAGGGTCAGAGGGGACCCGAAGGTGGCAAGACAGTGCTACGTTATGGCGGTAAACACCATATCATGGATGGCAGAGGCAGAGGAGTTGGAGAAGGAGATGGCGGCCCATGAAGAGGTTGTCGGGGAGGAGATGAGCCTGGAGGAGGCGAGAGAGGAGGCTGAAGAAGAAGTCAGAGGGGAGGAGATTGAGGAGGAGCAGGAAGGAGATGTGCAGGGAGTCCAGAGGGACGAGGAGAAGGAGAGCCCGGAAGGGGCGATGGAGGTAGAAGAACAAGAAGCAGGAGGAGCTGAGGGAGAGGCCCAGCGGGGCGTGGAAGTCAAGCAGCAACAGGAGGGGCTGGAAGAAGCGATGGAGATCGAGGAAGAGGTAGGAGGGGAGGAGTTAGATCTAGAGGAGGAAGCAAGGGTTGGCTGGGAGCAGTCGCGGCTGGAGCCGGCTGAAGAAGTGGTGGAGATGGAGGTATTCACCAGCGCAGGGCAGGTGCGAAGGGTGAGAGTCAACAGGGGCTTGAGTCCCGAGGATCGTGTGCGAGTGTGGGCCTGCATTCAAAGCAACATCGATGTCTTCGCTTGGAGCACGGCAGACATGCCGGGCATCGACGTGGACGTGGCCTGCCATCGCCTAAACCTGGACCCCCACACTCGCCCATACGCCAGAAGATGAGAGCCATCGCCACCAAGCTGGAGGAGCCCATCTGCGAAGAGGTCAGGAAACTGCTAGAGGCCGGCTTCATCTCAAAGATCCAGTATCCAGGCTGGATGTCCAATGTTGTAATGGTCAAAAAAGGGGTGGTAAATGGAGAATGTGTATTGATTTTTCTTTATTAAATAAATCATGCCCTAAGGATTGCTATCCCCTGCCTCAGATCGACGTGCTGGCTGATTCAGCCGTCGGTTTTTCTATCATGAGCTTTTTAGATGCTTTTTCAGGTTATCACCAGATCCGGATGCACCCTCCCGATGTCAAGGATGTTTCCTTCATCACGAGGGAGGGATACTTCAGTTACAAAATGATGCCCTTTGGGTTGAAGAATGCAGGGGCTACATACCAACGCATGATGGATCGGGTCTTTCGAGTTCAAAGGGGGAGAAACTTGGAGGTCTACGTCGACGACCTAATGATCAAAAGCAAGTGCGTGGAGTCGAACCTAAAAGATCTAGAAGAGACATTCGCCACCCTAAGGAGGTTCAAGATGAGGCTGAACCACTTGAAATGTGTCTTCGGGTCCAGCCACGGGAAGTTCCTTGGGCATATCTTGACTCCGGCATGGGTGGAGCCCAACCCGGACAAGGTGAAGGCCATCCTGGATTTGGAATCACCTCACGACGCCAAGGAGGTCCAGCGCTTGACAGACAAGCTGGCTGGGCTGAGCAGGTTCCTATCCAGGTCCGGAGACAAGTGTTCCTCATTCTTTAAAGTGCTGCGGGGGAACCAGATGTTCGAGTGGACCGCCGAGTGCAAAGAAGCCTTCCAGGAGCTAAAGAGGCAGCTCTCTCAGGCCCCTCTACTTTAGAGTCCAAAAGAAGGGGAGGACCTGACCTTGTACCTTGGAGTAGGAGCGGAGGCGGTAAGCTCCGTCCTAGTAAGGGAAGAAGGAAAGAAGCAACTGCTTATCTACTACGTCAGCCGGATATTGAAGAAAGCATAGATCTGCTACCCCATCCTCGAAAAGCTAGCCTACGCCTTGGTCATCTCTGCAAGGAAACTCCGGCCATACTTTCAAGCACATTCGATTAGGGTGGTGACCGACCAGCCTCTTCGCAAGATCTTTGAAGGAGTGGAGCACTCGGGAAGACTCGTTAAGTGGTCCATTGAACTAAGCGAGTTTGACATTTCTTTTATTTCGAGACTCTCCATCAAGGCGCAAGCGGTGGCGGACTTCCTGACAGATTATGTTGTTGAAGTCAAGGAAGGAAAGAAGCAGCTATAGGAAGCATGGAGGATGATGGTTGATGGGGGCCTCGGGAAAACATTCCCTAGGGGGAGGAGTGGTGTTGATAAGCCCCCAGGGAGTCGCGGTAGAGCATGTGGTGGCTTTCCATTTTCCAGTAACCAACAATCAAGCGGAGTATGAGGCCGTGATCGCCGGCCTTTGCTTAGCAAAGGAGCTGGAGATTTAGGACGTGGAGGCTTTCACGGACTTAAAGGTAGTAGCATCGCAGATCCGAGGAGAGTTTGAAGCTCGGGAGCCTACCCTCATAAAATACCTCTCCAAGGTAAGGACGATCATCGGCGGGTTCCGGTCGTTCTCAATCCAACATGTTCCAAGGGAAGAAAGTATAGCTGCCGATTGATTGGCTAAGTTTGGACCTCGGGGAGGAGGGACTTTGACGGAGCTATTTCGACCGGCTATCGAGGAAGGGGAGTTGATGGTGGTGGATCGACGACCCTCATGGGTGGATCCATTGGTGACCTTCCTAACCACCGATGAACTTCCTGAGGGGACCAAGGACGGAAAAAGCTTCAGGCGCAAGGCAGCTCACTACCTAATGATAGAAGGGGGCCTGCATCGTAAGATGTTGTCAGGGCTCCTGGCTAGATGTGCGACCGAGGAAGAGATCCCAAGGGTCTTGGGAGAGGTGAACTCAGGAGAGTGCAGCAGTCATTCTGGAGGGAGGATGTTAGAAGCAAGGGTGGTCAGGCAGGGGTACTTCTTGTAACACCCCCTATCCGTCGCATAACATATAACAGTAGGTCCGGCCGGGGCCCGACGCCATATACCACAGACAGACCGGGTGGTTACTCATGGAAACCATCTAACCAATCCAACGTCCTACACAGAGCATTCTAGCGGAAGCAGTTTAGTAAGTTGCAATAAAGAACTCAGCTCAAAAGCATGAATGTCCACTAATACCAAATAGGAATGTTGTACATACACAAGTACAGGCCTTAAGGCCTTACAAAATTGTTCACTTCATATTACATGTTTTACAAACCACGACACGCAAGCCGTTCATACATGAATAAAAGCAGTAAACACTCCAATTAGGCCTTCGAGGGCCGGCTTCGCAATTTGGGCTTTAGCCCGCTATTGACCGCTTGGTCCAGCTACACCTGCAAGCAACAACAAAACCACCGCACAGTGGCAAACAAGGCAACGGTCAGCAATGCTGACCAAATTATAACGATCTCGCCCCCAACTCGGGGTGGCGATGCTCCTTCCCTGCATTTCATTAGCATAAGCGAGCAATATAGTATTGTCACAACATCACAGGCGTAGGCTCGCACGGCCGCACGCCCCGTGCACTCAGGGCACATTCTCGGTGAACCGGCCAATGTCACGTCAATTGAAGCCATAGACATTCCGGACTCACCACCGCCACTTTGACGGCCAAACCTATGAGCATTTTGTCTTCTTGGCCTGGGTCACGACAATTTAAGCCATAGACCGCCGAAGACCCTCATCTACGCCAACGACAAGTGCCACGTGCCCTTAGGTCTCTTTAACCGAACGACATAGAATGGGTACGGTTCCATCTAACCCGTGCTCACATCGCAACAGTAATTTAAACTATATGCACAGGTCAAACTTCTCCCGAGTCCCGTTTCCATCACAATTCACATTACCCGGTTATGTTCAAGTTGGCTCTCAGGCCACCAAGTTGTCAAGATCACGCATCTGCCCAGTTTTCGGGTGCACCTTTGGGTTAATCCCCAAGGCTCCCTGTTGCAATCTACCACGTAGAAAACCCGAAAAAACAACCAATCGCACGGAGTCTTCTCCGACATTTATGCAATGCAACATCACCGATCCAGACCAACATGTCCGGATAGGCTTCACACATCATGCCTATGTCCGTTCTCGCTTACGGACTCTAAACAACGGGGACTTTACATATCTACCCGAAGGAACGCCTCCAACTCACCGCAAACTCGCGAGAGCGAACTTCCTATGCAAAGAAGGAGAGCTACACATGCTCAAGAAGAGAATCGTTACCCTAGTGTTCTTCTTTGGCGCCATGTAAAAGTAAGCAGATGAAGAGCACCGCACTCACTTTGCCTCCGTGGATCCGGAGTCGGCTCGCGATTTGGAGCTTCGAAGCTCCTTCAATGGTCGGATCTAGCTTCTTCTTCCTTCCTTGGCTCTCCTCTCTCTCTAAACTTTAGAAAGATAACCACACAAGTAAAAGTGAGGGTTTCAAAGGTCCAATCCTGGGTATATCCCAGCAGGAACAACCCCCAGCCGTTGGATCACCAATTAAAAAAACGAACGGCTTTGATTCGGGCCTGAAATGTACAATCTGGACCGAACACGGCCTGGCACACGCCCGTGTCCAGGGCCGTGTGCCTCATTCGCCGTCAAAATCAACGCGCCTGGAACAACACACGGGCATCGAACACGCCCATGTTCTACCTGACACGGCTGTGTGGCCGGCCGTGTATCCCCATCGATTTATCCCGAAAACAACCCGAGAACTACACGGGTTCTAGGACACGCCCGTGTCCTAACCCGTGTCCACTCGAACACGCCTGGGCTCCAGGCCGTGTACACAGTCTCAACACTCGACACTTCGTCGAGCGAAGTTCGTCAACCTCACGACACGGCCTTGGACACGCCCGTGGCGCAGGCCGTGTGCCATATCTCGACACTTCGTTGAGCGCAAAAATGTCGACTTTGCGGGCTGAGTGTCGACACGGGTCGACACGCCCTACGACACGCCCGTATCGCAGGCCGTGTGCCCTGTCTCGACACAACGTCGAGCGAAATTCGTCGACCTCTCGACCAACTCGACGACACAAGCCTGACATGCCCTGGGACACGCCCGTGTCCCAGGCCGTGTGCCTCCTGCCAGAACCCAAAACTGGCCCAAAACGTCACCCGTCGCTCTTTTGAGTTTCGGGGCGTTACAACTCTCTCCCTCTTAAAAGAATTTCGTCCACGAAATTATATAAAGGAAAGACATGTACAAAACCAAAATTTGTACCTGAGCGGAACAACTCCGGATACTCGTCAAGCATAGTCTGCTCTCGTTCCAAGAGAGCTCCTCACGACCACAATTGTCCCATCAAACCTTGACCATCCTGATCTCTTTATTGCGTAGCCGCTTGACCTCCGAGTCCTCAATCCGCACGGGCTTGACTTTAGTCGTCAACCCACTATCGACCGGCACTTGATCAACCACGATCACTTGCGAAGGCTCTTGCACCGCCTTCCGAAGCACCAAAATATGGAATACATCATGGAAACCACTTAGCTCCACTGAGAGCTTCAACCGATAGGCTGCTTCTCCAATTCGCTCCAAAACCTCAAACGGCCCAAGGTACCTCGGGCTTAGCTTTTCCAATCGCCGCACTCACGAGACACCCTTGAACGGCTTGATATTTAAGTACACATAGTCACCCACAGCGAACTCCACGTTCCTGTGCTTGGCATTATAGTACTTCGCTTGCCGGTCCTGAGCGATAAGCAACCTCTCCGAATGGTACACACCAACGAAGTAGCATCCTCCACTTCTAATCGCTTATACAACTTTGACTCACCCGTTTCTAGCCAAGATAATGACGTGCGACATTTTCTACCATATAGGGCCTCGAAGGCGCCATTTGAATACTCGCTTGGTAGCTATTGTTGTACGCGAACTCCACCAAATAAAGATGGTCTTCCCATTGCTTTCCAAAATCCAAGACACACATGCGAAGCATGTCTTCCATAGTTCTATTGACCCTCTCGGTCTGCCCATCTGCTTTGCGGATGGAAGGCTGTGCTGAATTTTAGCTTTGTTCCCAACATTTGCTGCACAAGCCTCCAATCGTTGGACGTGAACCGCCCATCTCGGTCACTCACGATGCTGCGGGGCACACCATGAAGCCATACAATGTTATCCACATACAGTTTTGCCAACTTCTCCACCGAATCATCCTTCCTATGCGGGATGAAATGCGACACCTTCGTTAACCGATCCACGACCACCCAAATGGCATCGTTGCCCTTTTGCGACCTTGGCAAACCATGTACAAAGTCCATAGATATGTCGTCGAATTTCCACTCCGGAATAGGCAAGGACTTCAAAAATCCTCCCGGCTTTTGACACTCCGCCTTCACCAAGGCGCAAGTTTGGCACTTCGCTACGTAGAGAGCCACATCCTTCTTCAAACCCGGCCACCAAAACAGTTTCTTTACATAGCGGTACATCTTTGTGCTCCCCGGGTAAATCGAGTACTTGGTATGGTGTGCCTCGTACAACAATTCCACCCGCAAATTGCCCACACTTGGGATGCACAGACCACCGCCTTTCCAAAGCAATTCGGCCTCCACAACGAATTGGGAATTTGACCCATCCAGAGCCTCCACCGAGAACTGCTTCATATGGACATCTATTTCCAAAGCCTGCCTAATCCGATCAGCCAGGTCATATTGGACTTCAGTCCAATTCAGAACTGCTTCAGCACTTGATTGCCTATCCACACAAACAATCTCCAACGCCTCCAACTCCTGCACCAACCGCTCATCATGCACCGATAGTTAATTTGCTTGAGCTGGGGCTCGGCGACTCAACGCATCCGCAACCGCATTACCTTTACCCGACACGTAGTGGATCTTGAATGTATAGTCCCCCAGGAACTCCAGCCATCTACGTTGCCGCATATTCAGATCATTCTGATCAATCAGATACTTCAGGCTCTTATGATCGGTGTAGATATCAATCTTCACACCGTACAAATATTATCTCCACAGCTTCAAGGCAAAAATCACGGCCGCTAACTCCAAGTCATGGACCGGATAGTTCCTTTCATGCACTTTTAGCTGTCTCGAGCCATAAGCTATTACACTTCCGTGTTGCAGTAGCACGCAACCCAAACCGCTGCCCGAAGCATTACTGTAAATCTCAAAGCCTTCGGTCCCACATGGCGAACTCAGCACAGGCGCCGTGGTCAACCGACACTTCAACTCCTCAAAAGCTCGCGCGCACTCCGGCATCCAAACGAACTTCTGCTCCTTCCTCGTCAAAGTAGTGAGAGGTAACGCTATCCGCGAGAAGTTCTCTACGAAGCGCCTATAATAGCCGGCAAGCCCCAGAAAGCTCCGGACTTCCGCTACCGTAGCAAGCACAGGCCACTCCCGTATCGCAACAATCTTCTCCGGATCCACAGCAATACCCTCTCCACTCACTATATGGCCGAGGAACGCCACTGAGGATAACCAAAACTCGCACTTCAAGAACTTGGCATACAATTGATTCCTCCTTAGCGTCTCCAAAACCAAATGAAGATGCTTGAAGTGATCTTCCTCACTTTACGAGTACACCAAAATATCGTCGATGAAGACGATCAAAAAATGGTCCAAGTACTCCCTGAAAGTCCTCTTCATCAAATCCATGAACACTGACGGTGCATTAGTCAGCCCAAACGGCATGACCGTAAACTCATAATGCACGTATCTCGTACTAAATGCTGTCTTCGGGATATCACTCTCCCTTATTCGCAGCTGATAGTACCCAGCCTTGAGATCCAACTTCGAGTACACCATCGATCCGACCAACTGATCAAAAAGATCATCAATCCGGGGGATCGGGTACTTGTTCTTCTCCGTCAACTTGTTGAGCTCCCTATAATCAATACATAGCCTCAAGCTTCCGTCCATCTTCTTAACAAAGGGGACCGGCGCGCTCCAAGGCGAAGAACTCGGGCGCACATACCCTTGCTCCAACAACTCTTGCAGTTGAACTTTCAGCCCGCCATTTCCTTATGCGCTAGCCGATATGGAGATCATGACACATGCTTTGCACCTGGCACTAGCTCAATCGTGAAATCTATCTCCCGTTGAGGCGGGGCTCTAGGAAGATCTGCGGGGAACACATCAGGGTATTCTGATACCACTGAAATACTATCCAACGAGGGCTTCGACTTTGCAACCTCCACTAGTGTAAAGAACAGTTCTGTACCGGCACGAACCGCCTTCACCACCTGAAGAGCAGACATCAACATCTTGCTCGACCCCTTTAAACCCGTAAAAGTCGTCTCACGACTTGCTCCCAACTTCACTTCCTTGCGACCGCAATCGATATAGGTTTGCTGCTCCGAGAGCCAATCCATGCTAAATATAACGTCGAACTCCACCAACGGAAGTAACGACGCTTGCAGATCGAACTCCTGATTCCCAATACGAATCTTAACATCGCAGATCCTATCCGCGCGCATCGAACACCCATTGGGCAACAACACATCCAACTTATCCTTCGCCATCGAAGAAGGGACTCCGATGCGTGATATAAATCCCTCGGACAAGGAGTGTGAAGCTCCCGTATCGAAGAGTGCTCTTGCCGGATTTTCGTAGATCAAAACAAATTCTAAACAAGCAGTGGTAAGGTAACATGTGCATAACAAGTATTTAAATAAATTGACTTGCTATAAATTAAACCGTACCTGTCACCACATCCGCTTGTTTAATGGCCTCCTGTTGGCCAAGATTATACACCCATGGTTGGGCCGGAGCATAGTGGGACGCGGTCGACTCCACCGCCTTGCCCTTCTCTTCATAAGTCGCTCCCGGCCTTCTCTCGGACTTGGGGCGTCCGCTCCAACAATCGCGGGCAAAGTGCCCCGACTTTCCACAAGTAAAACACGCGCCCGGGGTCCGACTCGTAGTCGCCCTAGAAGCACCAGAAGGAGCTGGACCCGAAGTCTTATGCTTCTTAAAGAATCTTCGATAGCCGGACTTTGAAGTAGTCGGCACTTTGAATTCAGACTTCTTATCACCCAAGCTTTTCTTTGCTTGTACATTCTTCATGTCCTTCTCCAAGGACCGGACCGTGTTGACCAAGGTTAAGAAACCCTGCGTCATCAGCCCCGAGAGTAGTAACCTCAAATCATCTCTCAAGCCTTTGTAGAATCGATTCGTCTTGAGCTCCTCATCCGCGATGGTGGAGCTTGCATATCGACTCAAACGAGTAAACTCGTGGAGATATTCATCCACGCTCCTCTCACCCTGAACCAACTTCGGGAACTCGTTCTCCAACGCTATCTTTTGCGCCGAAGGGAGGTATCTAGCCTAGAACAATCTCGAGAACTCCTCCATCGAGACATCAACAAGTTTCCTACCTCTCAATAGGTGCAGCTCCAATCCTTCCCACCACATTCTCGCTTCACCGTCCAGAAGGAACGCAGCGATGGTGGTCATTTGCCACCCCTCCGTCTCTGTTGCTGTCATGACTCTCTTCACCCTGGAGAGCCAGTCTTCAGCTTGAGATGGGGTTCCCAACCCCGAGAATACCGGAGGACTAAAGCTCATGACATACTTGAGCTGTATCTCGGTTGCCCTCCTTGGCACCACCGGCTCCACTACCACCTGTTCCACTCTCCTCAGCTCAACCTCTGGAAGAGGTTCCTGCTCCATCGCAGGAGCGGGCTGTTGCATTTGCCTTGCAGGCTGCGTATTAATCATGGCAACACTTCTTCAACCACCAATCGTATGGTCTCAGCCGATAGAGGTGTTGCAGGAGCTTCATTAGGTGCACTGCTAGCCTCAGAAACTCGACGTTCCGACGGCCCAACACCACTTCTGGTCACCTATAGTGGTACAAAACACCGTTAAGCGACCAAATAAAATTGCAAACAGCAATTATAAGAACACGCAGGTTCCCCAAACACGTGTATTTTCATTCCTAAGTGGACATTCATGGGTTCTTTTACTGTTATAACGATGACACACACACATGGGCTCACCACCCCTTAAAAAGAATTCGGCCACGAATTCAATTTAAGTCCGACCAAAACCAGTAGTTTGATACCAAATTGTAACACCCCCTATCCGTCGCATAGCATATAGCAGTAGGTCTGGCCGGGGCCCGATGCCATATACCACAGACAGACCGGGTGGTTACTCATAAAAACCATCCAACCAATCCAACGTCCTACACAGAGCATTCTAGCGGAAGCAGTTTAGTAAGTTGCAATAAAGAACCCAGCTCAAAAGCATGAATGTCCACTAATACCAAATAGGAATGTTGTACATACACAAGTACAAGCCTTAAGGCCTTACAAAATTATTCACTTCATATTACATGTTTTATAAACCACGACACGCAGGTCGGTCATACATGAATAAAAGCAGTAAACACTCCAATTAGGCCTTCGAGGGCCGGCTTCGTAATTTGGGCTTTAGCCCGCTATTGACCGCTTGGTCCAGCTGCACCTGCAAGCAACAACAAAACCACCACACGGTGGCAAACAAGGCAACGGTCAGCAATGCTGACCAAATTATAACGATCTCGCCCCCAACTCGGGGCGGCGATGCTCCTTCCCTGCATTTCATTAGCATAAGCGAGCAATATAGTATTGTCACAACATCACAGGCGTAGGCTCGCATGGCCGCACGCCCCGTGCACTCAGGGCACATTCTCGGTGAACCGGCCAATGTCACGTCAATTGAAGCCATAGACATTCCGGACTCACCACCGCCACTTTGACAGCCAAACCTATGAGCATTTTGTCTTCTTGGCCTGGGTCATGACAATTTAAGCCATAGACCGCCGAAGACCCTCATCTACGCCAACGACAAGTGCCACGTACCCTTAGGTCTCTTTAACTGAATGACATAGAACGTGTACGGTTCCATCTACCCCATGCTCACATCGCAACGACAATCTAAACCATATGCGCAGGTCAAACTTCTCCCGAGTCCCGTTTCTGTCACAATTCATATAACCCGGTTATGTTCAAGTTGGCTCTCAGGCCACCAAGTTGGCAAGATCACGCATCTGCCCAGTTTTCTGGGTGCACCTTTGGGTTAATCCTCAAGGCTCCTTGTTGCAATCTACCACGTAGAAAACCCGAAAAAACAACCAATCGCACGGAGTCTTATCCGGCATTTATGCAATGCAACATCATCGATCCAGACCAACATGTCCGGATAGGCTTCACACATCATGCCTATGTCTGTTCTCTCTTACGGGCTCTAAACAACGGGGACTTTACATATCTACCTGAAGGAATGCCTCCAACTCACCGCAAACTCGCGATAGCGGGCTTCCTATGCAGAGAAGGAGAGCCACACATGCTCAAGAAGAGAATCGTTACCCTAGTGTTCTTCTTTGACGCCATGGAAAAGTAAGCGGATGAAGAGCACCGCACTCTCTTTGCCTCCGTGGATCCGGATTCGGCTCGTGATTTGGAGCTTCGAAGCTCCTCCAATGGCCGGATCTAGCTTCTTCTTCCTTCCTTAACTCTCCTCTCTCTCTAAACTTTAGAAAGATAACCACACAAGTAAAAGTGAGGGTTTTAAAGGTCCAATCCCGGGTATATCCCAGCAGGAACAACCCCCAGCCGTTGGATCACCAATTAAAGAAACGAACGGCTTTGATTCGGGCCTGAAATGTACAATCTAGACCGAACACGGCCTGGCACACGCCCGTATCCAGGGCCGTGTGCCTCATTCGCCGTCAAAATCGACGTGCCTGGAACAACACACGGGCATCGAACACGCCCGTGTTCCACCTGACACGCCCGTGTTCCACCTGACACGGCCGTGTGGCCGGCCGTGTATCCCCATCGATTTATCCCGAAAACAACCCGAGAACTACACGGGTTCTAGGACACGCCCGTGTCCTAACCTGTCTCCACTCGAACACGCCTGGGCTCCAGGCCGTGTACACGGTCTCGACACTCGACACTTCGTCGAGCAAAGTTCGTCGACCTCACGACACGGCCTTGGACACGCCCGTGTCGCAGGCCGTGTGCCATGTCTCGACACTTCGTCGAGCGCAAAAATATCGACTTCGCGGGCTGAGTGTCGACACGGGCCGACACGCCCTGCGATACGCCCGTGTCGCGGCCGTTTGCCCTGTCTCGACACAACGTCGAGCAAAATTCGTCGACCTCTCGACCAACGCGACGACACAAGCCTGACACGCCCTGGGACATGTGTTGGGTACATTGGAATAAATGTACCTGATTTGAAGATGCCTCACCCTATTCAATGATATACATCAAGATGTATTTGATGTATTTTGAGTTACCTTGTGCAGGTTAAGTATTTGCAGGGAAAGCTGAAAAGTTTCTAAGTCCATGTATCGACACCCAGAAGAAAAGTGTCGACACTTAAGAAGACTTGTGTCGACACCCAGAGAAGCGGTGTCGACACTTGGAGTAATTGTGTCGACACCAGGGATGCAGAGTCGACACCAGAAGGAAAGTGTCGACACATAAAAGCTGTGTCGACACTCAATGAAGAAATGTCCAGAGAAGCAGTATCGACACTTAAAAGCAGTGTCGACACCCAGAGGAACTTTATCGACATCAGAAAGTGTCGACACTTGGAGGCTGTGTCGACACTCAGCAAAAGTTCAACAAATTCTAAGTACAAGTGTCGACACAAAGGAGATGTGTCGACACTCAGCCAAAGTCTCAACACATGTAAAATGTGTCGACACAAAGGATCAGTTTCGACACACAGCAAAAGTCTCAACACATGAAGAAAGTGTCGACACAAGGAGCTGTGTCAACACTCAGCAAAATTTCAATAAAGTCTAAGTACAAGTGTCGACACAAGGAGCTGTGTCGACACTCAGCAAAATTTCAATGAAGTCTAAGTACAAGTGTCGACACCAAGCAGATGTGTCGACACTCAGCAAAAGGTTCAACACAGAAGGCATGTGTCGACACCAAGAAGATGTGTCGACACTTAATAAGTTCAACACAAGAAGATGTGTCGACACAAAGGAGTTGTGTCGACACTTACAAGAAATCAACAAAGTACTGAAGAACAAGGACATGTGTCGACACACATTATCAGTGTCGACACATGATGAAGAAGCTGTGTCGAGAAGTAATTTCTACAACACAAGGAGTTGTGTCGACCCCATAAAGGCTAGTGTCGACACTTAGTCTACTTGTGTCGACACTTAGTCTATTAGTGTCGACACTTAAAGACAGACTGTCTCGACACTTTCAGACAGTTACAGATATTTCAAGAAGTGACTGGATGATTTGACAGCTGCCAATCCAGCCGGTCTACTGCAACTGTTAGAGATGTCAGAAAGTTGTTAGAAACCGGATCAGCCGGTCACCATGAAGAAGGCCTATATATAGGCACATTCTATCAACAGAAGAAGATGATTAAGTGATTGTGAAGAAGATCAAGCAATTCATTGAAGAATCAATTCAAGTGAAGATCTAAGTAGTTGGAGAGAGAGCTCCTTCCAAGAAGACAGCTGTTGAACCAGGCTGTGAAGAAGGTTTCAGATTGAGATCTGAAACTTAAGTTGCAGTGATTGAAGATCAGCTGCATAGAGAATCAACCCTACTGTGTTCTACATTCAAGAAGCTTTGAAGGAAGCCAAGGGAGGTTGATCTCTGCAGAGTTCTTCCAAGAACTCATCAAGAAACCTGTCAACTCTTCTCTCTTATTCTGAGTTGAGGTTATATACATTGTATTCTTAATTTCTTGTAGGATCCTTAGGGATCTGAGTTGTAAGCCTGAAATTATAAAGGCTGAGTGGTAGGGCCTGTGTGCCTGAGTGTAGGAGATTCATTTCTCTGAGTGTAGGCCTTGTGGCTGAGTGTAGGTCTTTGTGAAGACTGAGTGGTAGGACTGTTGAGCCTGAGTTGTAGGAGTGGGATCACTCTGAGCTGTAGGAACCTGGTTTGGGTTCTGAGTGTAAGATCTGAGGATCTGAGGATTAGTGGAGGAGTTTGGCCAAATCTAGTATACTACTAGATAGGCGAAGGGGGAAAGTGGATGTACCCAGACCTTGGGGAACCACTATAAAACTGTGTGTACTCTGTGTGTGTGATTCTGTGATTGCTGTGCTGAATTGCTGTGAAGAATTATTTATAAATCTGTGATATAATCTGCCTAAAATTTTAAAAAGATAAGGTCACCTATTCACCCCCCCCCCCTCTAGGTGATAGGGTACAATTTCTTTCAAGTGGTATCAGAGCCAGGTTACTCAAAAAAAAGGACATAACTGTCTGAGTAGATCCTGTTGGCAGATTCAGTATAATCAAGTACAGAATCAAGAAAATCAAGAAAATGGGTTCCACAGAGAATCACAAAGAACTTGGATCCATGAAGTTGCCAATTTGTAGAAAAGAGATTTTTGGCATCTGGAAAGAAAGTTTTAGGATATTTATGGAAGCCTCTGACCCTAGAATCTATATCACAGTCAAAGAAGGGTCATATGTGCCTATGAAAGTTTCAGTCCTAGATGCAAATCAGAGAACTCCTAAGGACTTTTCTGAAATGACCAAGGATGAGATTATTCTGGCCACCATGGACAAAAGGGCCCAGAATATAATAGTAAGTGCAATAAATGATGCTACATTTCAGAACTTGATACACTGTAAAACATCAAAGGAGATGTGGGATACTCTGATAGTGTACATGGAGGGTTCTGAAGAAGTTAGACAGGACAGAAAGTCATTATTAAACCAAGAGTATGAGAGCTTCAGACAAGGAAGGTCTGATAGCATAACTGAGTGCTACAAGAAATTCTATAGGATAGTTAATGAGCTAATGTCCTATGGAAGAGAATTCAGCAATTATGAGCTGAATGATAAGTTCTTGAGATCCCTAACTAAAGACTGGGATACCAAGATTTGTGTCATAAGGGAAATGGCCAAGTTAGCAGATATTCCTCCTCCAACATTGTTTGGAAAGCTGTTATCCTATGAAATGTAGCTAATGGTTAGGAAAGAGGAGGAGAAGACTACAAGAATTGAGCACAAAGAAAGAGCAGTGGCATTCAAGACAGAAGCCACTAAGAAATATAGAAGTAAGTCTCCATCTCCCCCCCAAAAGTTGCTGAGACTGAGAAAGATGAGTCAGAAAGTAAGAATTCTGAAAGCAGTGAGAGTGATGAGGACTTTGCAGCTTTCACAAGACATTTTCAGAAGTTCCTAAAGAAGAAACAGTGGAGGTCTAAGCCTTCCACTTCACAGAAGTCATCAAAAAATGACAGGAGAAAGCCCAAGACAAGTAGAACTACTTCTTCAAAGATAGTCTGTTATTGTTGTAACAGACAAAGACATGTTGTTGCTGACTGTCCAGAGAAAAGGAAAGAGTCTACTGAGAAGAAGAAGACTCTAATCAAGGGCAAAAAGGAAAGGTCCTTTGTTGCAAAGAAGGACAAAAGTCTGTCAGATATGTCTTCTTCAGAAACTGATTCAGAAGCTGAAGCTTACATTGGACTGTTTGCTGAAGAAGAGGAAGAGGAGTTCATCCAGTTAATGAACTCTATATATGAGCAAGAGGACAATCTGTGCCAGGGACTGATGGCCTTATCAGAAGGAGATAAAATCCAGGAGCAGCCTGGACCAAGTTAGGTACAAAATTGTTCTTCAAGTTCAATTTCTAGTGCTGGATCAGAATCAGATTCATCAACATCAAGTGATGGGAGTGAATCTGAATCTGAAGGAGACATTCATCAATTAATTGATGAATATAGAGTAGTGTTGCAAGCTTTGAAGAAAAGCAAATCCTTGGCCAAGAGTCAGGCTAAGGAGATTGCAAGTCTCAAAGTGGCTGCAACAGATTTTGATAAGTTGCTTGATCAAAAACTAAATGAAATAGCCAGGCTGAAGAACATAACTGTTATTCAGATGGGGACTATAACATTTAAAAATGATCAAATCAGAAATCTGGAGATTAGTCTTCAGAAAAAGAGAGATATAGTTGCAAGGTTTTCTAAACCAAAGTCTGTTCTACCTTTGATAGATGAATTTGTACATCAAAAGGGTAAAACTGGATTAGGGTTTACACAACCTGCTAGGACTGTAAAGTCCAAGTCTAAGGGCAAAGCCCCAGTACTCAACAAGCCTGCTGTAGATAGAACAGCCAGGGTTGTACCTAAGCAAAGGTACAACAGATTTGAATGCTGGTGTTGTGGCAAGATAGACCACTTTGCCATGGACTGTTGGCACAATTCAAGTGCCAAAGTGAGTAGCAATCTGCCTGCTAGGAAAGCTACAGGTAGTTTTGTTAAGAGGCAAACTAACCAGCACCAAGGACCAAAGAATTCTTTGGGTTCTAAGGTTAACTAATCTGTTTTGCAGGTGAGTCCAAGTGACCATGCCCCAATATGGTACTTGGACAGTGGATGTTCCAGGCACATGACTGGAACTAGGGGATTGCTAAAGGACTACACACCAATCAAGGATGGTCCTAAAGTCACCTTTGGTGGTTCTGAAAAAGGAATCATCAAAGGTTTTGGTAACATTTCTAGCAACCTTATAACTATTACTCAAGTGGCTTATGTTAAAGGTTTGAAACACAACCTCATTAGTATAAGTCAGCTGAGTGATTTAGGATATGACATCTCATTTGTCAAAGATGGTTGTCATATCAGGAGATCAAATGATCAAGAGATAATTCTGAATGGTTATAGGAAAAGAAATGTCTATTGTCTAGACATTATGTGTGAGAACAATGTTTCTCCTGTATGTCTTATAGCTAATGAGAAAGTCTCTCATTGTGTCAAATGGCACAAGAGGCTAGCCCATCTTAACTACAAGACAATTGGCCAACTCTATAGCAAAGAGTTAGTGAGGAATGGTCCTCAAGTTAAGTGTATTAAAGATGGAATATGCTCAGCTTGTCAAAAGGGCAAGCAGACTAGATCCACCTTTAATAGCATTAAAAACAAAGATGCTGTGAGGTGCTTATACCTCTTGCATATGGATCTTTTTGGTCCTATGCCAGTTCACAGCCAAGGTAGGAAGGTCTACACTTTTGTAGTTGTAGATGACTACTCAAGGTTTTCCTGGGTGTTCTTCCTTAGGCAGAAATCTGAAACACCTAATATCTTCTATAGTTTTGTCAAACAAATTCAGAATGAGTTAGACAGTACAGTGGTCAAAATAAGAAGTGGCCATGGTACTGAATTCCAGTCTGACAATATGACAATGCTATGTGAAGAATTTGGGATATTTCAGGAATTTTCTTCACCAAGAACACCTCAGCAAAATGACATTGCTGAAAGGAAAAATAGAACCTTGATAAGAGGTTGGTAGAACCCTATTAAGTGATACATCTCTCCAGAATATTTCCTGGGCTGAGGCTGTAAACACTGCTTGCCATGTAATTAATAGGGCTACTATCACCAAGAGCCTCAATAAGACCCCCTAAGAGATTGTGAAAGGCAGAAAACCAAATTTATCCTATTTCAGGATCTTTGGTTGTAAATGCTATATACTTAACAATGGTAAGTCTTACTTAACCAAGTTTACTGCCAAATCCCAAGAGGGGATCTTTGTTGGGTACAGCAACAACAGTAAGGCTTATAGGGTATACAATTTGACTACTCAAGTTATAGAAGAATCAGTACATGTAGTATTTGATGAAGCTAGACTCATTAACCATGAATTGTCTAGAAGTATTTGCAGCTCCACAGGTGTGACTAAGAAGATGGACAAGCTTACTATTGAAGATTTTACTGCAAGACAGCAAGTAGATGATAGTGGTTGTTGTCCAGGGGGAGTACTAGATACACCTGATGCAGAAGAAGACCAAGGAGTGCAGCAAGTTGAAGAAGCTGAAGGAGTACAACCTGAAGACAGGCTACCTCCAGCAAATAGACACCTAAAAGATCATCCAGCCAATCAAATTATTGGTGATCTAAGTCAAGGGGTACAAACAAGGAGCAGAAATCTAAGTTCAGTACTCTACTCCAGTTTTCTATCCCAAGTAGAGCCAAAGAAATTTGAAGAAGCCATCCTAGACCCTCATTGGATTGAGGCTATGCAAGAGGAGCTGAACTAGTTCAAAAGGTGCAATGTCTGGGAGCTTATTCCTAAACCAAAAGACCACAACATAATTGGAACTAAGTGGATCTTTAGGAACAAGATGGATGAACATGGAGTGATTATAAAGAACAAAGCTAGACTGGTTGCTAAGGGATATAGGCAAGAAGAAGGGATTGACTTTGATCAAACCTTTGCTCCAGTAGCCAGACTGGAGACAATAAGGATGTTCTTGGCCTATGCAACCTATCAAGGGTTTAAAGTATACCAAATGGATGTTAAGTCAGCTTTCTGAATGGAAATCTAAAAGAAGAAGTCTATGTGGAACAACCATCAGGTTTTGTTGATTCAACTAAATCTAATTATGTTTATAGACTTAGGAAGGCTTTGTATGAGTTAAAACAAGCCCCTAGGGCTTGGTATGAAACCCTGTCTAGTTTCCTCATTGAGAATAAATTCACAAGGGGGAAAATAGACAAGACTCTATTCCTTAGGGAATCCAGAGGCAAGATCATACTAGTCCAAATATATGTAGATGACATCATATTTGGGTCTACTGAAAGTAGTCTTTGCAAAAAGTTTGCAAAACTAATGCAAGGACAATTTGAAATGAGCAGTATGGGGGAACTTAAGTTCTTCTTGGGTCTCCAAGTTAGACAGACTGAGAATGGTTTATCCATATGCCAGTCTAAGTTCACTCTAGAATTGATAAGGAAGTATGGTATGGAATTATCCAGTACCATGAAAACTCCTATGGGGTCAAGTATGTCTCTTAGCAAAGATGATGCAGGGAAACCTGTAGATGAGACTTTGTATAGAGGGATAGTTGGCTCCCTATTGTATTTGACTGTAAGTAGACCAGATATCATGTATGCTACATGTGTCTGTGCTAGGTACCAAGCTTGCCCTAAAGAATCTCATTTGACAGCAGTCAAAAGAATTCTGAGATATCTTAAGGGCACTCCTTATCTAGGCCTTTGGTACCCTAGGAATGGAGACTTTGAACTGACAGGTTATTCAGATGCAGATTTTGCAGGCTGCAAGGAAGATAGGAAAAGTACAACTGGTACCTGTCAATTCCTAGGTGGAAGACTGATATCATGGAGTAGCAAGAAACAAACAAGTGTGGCTATCTCCACAGCAGAATCAGAATATGTTGCTGCAGGAAGTTGTTGTGCTCAACTTCTATGGATACAACATCAGCTAGAAGACTATGGTATTCAAGTAAGTAGAACACCCCTATTTTGTGATTCTACTAGTGCTATTTCTATTGCTAACAATCCTGTCTCCCATAGTAGGACTAAGCATATAGAAATCAAATACCATTTTCTAAGAGAACATGTAGAAAAGGAAGATATTTCCCTAGAGTATATTAATACAGATAATCAGTTAGCTGACATGTATACTAAGCCCTTAGATGAAACCAAATTCAATAGGTTCAAAATTGAATTAGGTATGATAAACTTAGAATAAGTTTTCAAAATTGGCTAAGTAAAATGGTGTCGACACACAGAGTTGTCTGTGTCGACACAGAAAAGTGGTG
Organism: Platanthera guangdongensis; assembly: GCA_039583875.1. Taxonomy (NCBI): domain Eukaryota; kingdom Viridiplantae; phylum Streptophyta; class Magnoliopsida; order Asparagales; family Orchidaceae; genus Platanthera; species Platanthera guangdongensis. The sequence continues at coordinate 243,197,051 of CM077151.1, read as the reverse complement.
TCGACATTTCAGAGAAATGGTGTCGACACATCTAGACAGTCTGTGTCGACACTTAAGAGAATTAGTGTCGACACATAAATAGTAGGTGTCGACACATCCAAGGTGGTGTCGACACTTAGGATTTACTCAACATTAGTCTGGTAAAGTCTCGACTAAGTGTCGAGCTAAGCGGTGTCGACACATAAACAAGTGTCGACACATATATTCTGTCGACTATACTTGTGTCGACACATAGTTGTCGAGACATTATAAGTCTGTGTCGACACTTTTCAACAGTGTCGACACAATTTGAGTATTTTGTCGCGCCCTTTCATCTTCGATTCTAGAAAGGTATAAATAGGGTTTCACCATTGTTTGTCGACACGCTCACCAAAGTTTCGAGACCAAACTTGTGTGTCGACACCTCTCTTCTCTAGATTCAAATTTCTTCAAACCCTAATGGCGCCCAAGCTCGAAGAGAATGTGAATGAAGGTTATGAACTCGTGCGGCATGCTTTTGATGACGCGGAACCTGAGATCAAAAGCGTGATAACCCTAATAGAAGAGACAGGATTAGAATTTCTTGTTTCAGAGCCGACCAAGATATGGAAGAAAGAAGTTCTGGAATTTCTGAATGGAGCAACCCTAGATGAATCAGGACTCAAGATTAAGTCAAGAGTTCATGGGGCTAAGGTGAAAGTTTCTTCTAAGAGTCTGAGAAAGGTACTTCAACTACCTAGGACTAAGGAAGAAGAAGATGTTTCTGCTTCTAAAACTAGAGAAGCACTAACATGGTGTGGATTGGACTCCAACCTGAAAATTGGTTCTGTTTTCAACAGGAAGGGAATGAACATGCAAGGCAAATTTCTCTCTGAAATTGTTGGCAAAGTCATACTGAGCAAGCCTGGAGGCCATGACAGAATCTCAGCTCACATGTTTAGCCTCATGACAAGGATTATCTTCAAACTAGAAACTGATTGGTCTACAGTTATGTTTGATAAGATTAAAGAGAGTATGAAGAAGCCCAATTTGGGTAGAATACTAAGTCTATACCTAGCTGGTAGTATACCAGAGGTGATGAGTCAAGCAGCTGGATCTAAGATCAACCACATGAGGAAGATGGATATAAGAATCTTCTCTAGATGGGATAGAGTGTTAACCAAGGAAATGCCAACTCTTGAGAAGGAAACACCCCTGAAGAAGAAGAAGAAGACAACCCCAGTGTCTCAAGAATCATCAAGCAGCTCTGAAGAACATGTAGTGTTCACTCCAGATGAAGAAGAACCTGGAAATGCTGGACAATCTCCAGCAAGATAAGAAGATGCTGAGAGGCAGGGGGAGCTACCACAAGCAAGCCCAATTCACTTGGAATCAGTCCAGGGGGAGCCTCTACTGGTGGATGAGTCAACTCCACTAGAGAGTGAACAAGCTACCCAAACCATACTTGAGGTAATAACTGACATCAACCAATTAGATTTCTCTATTGAGAATGAAGATATAACTGACAGATTGTCTGATGTTAATCAGCAACCTCAGATTCCTAGTCAACCCCAAGATGTTGTCATGGAAGACACATCTGTTGCTTCTCAAATGGTATCTGATCAAGTGGTTGATGAAATAAGAGAATCTCCACCCCATCCTCAACAAGAATTTACCCTAGAAGAGCTATTCCCATATCTTCTACAAACTGACTTTGAGAAAGAAAGTGCTGCCGCTGAGGGGGAGAAAGTAATTATTGAGGGGGAGCAAGTGGAGACTATAGAGAAAACTGCAGGCATGAGAGACTGAGGTGCCAAAAGATGCTGAAGGGCTACAAAGGACTGAGAAGGAGTTACCTCTAAGTCCTAAGGACAGGGTTGATATTGCAAACACATCTGCTTCTGAAGATGAAGAGGCTGCAAGAGCCAAGAAGAGGAAATTCCAAGTTTTTAAGAGAAGAAGCCAGAATTATAAGAAAGCTTTACAAACAATAGCACCACAGCCTACACCTCAGCCTGCCCTATCTATAGATTTCAGTTCTCTGATGGTTGCATTACAGATAAAGATGGATGAGCAAAGACTGGCTTTGCAATCTTATATGGATGAAGGGCATAAGTCATTGCAATTTGATCTGGCACAAGATATTAAGTCTATCAGATTTGAAATGAATCTGAATAAGAAAGAGATGACTGACTGCTTTCATAAGGGAGGAAATGCAGTAGTCTATCTAGCAACTCATCAGGAGAAGATCAAAGCTCAACTGGAAGAACTTGAAGTGAAGCAAGGGTATGTTCTGGAGAATCAGTTAAGGATGAATGATAATTTGACAGCTTCCCACAATGCCATTGTAACTGAACTAAAGAATATAGCAACTGCCCAGAATGCAGCCCTGACCACTGCCAAAGAAGAATTTGACAAGGCATTGCAAGAGAGCTTAATTGCTGTTACTTCTGTACTTCAGGATTCCCAGAAGTTAATAACTAAAAAACTCCAAAGGTTGAAACCTTTCTACAAAGATGGAGTTAATTACCTAAATGCACAAATCAGATTTCAGAAAGATGATCTAAGAGATCACATTGAAAGAGAAGTCATAAAGGGGGAGAGGGTGTTAGTCAAAGCAGGCTCTGATCATGCAAAGTGGATTTCAAATTCCATCAGAGCCACCCTTGGATATCCTCCATTATGTGATGATGACAATGTTGTAGAGTCTGGGATTAATCCTGCTTATCTTGGAGGGGAGCAAGCTGAAGTGGCTCAAGTTATATACCCTCCACCAGACTTTGATATGGTACATCAAGACATACAATCAATGTATAGCCCTCCTGAGGGAATTGAGAAGGTCATCATGGAGAAAGTGGTTCAGCCAGTGCCAGAGGCTATACTGAAAGAACAAGAAGCTTTGCTGAAGGAACAAGAGACTCAATTGTCTAAGAAGAGATTCAGGGAGCAAGCTGAATTGAGGCCTGACTTTAAACAATGGAGACCCACTTCCAGGAATATCATCTTGACTGCATGGAAGGCTGCCAAGGATAATATCCAGGATAGAAACAAGTGGTATTCTGAACTGGAGTGGAGGAAGCATGAGACAAGGCAAGAGGCCACTGTGCAGTATAGAAGAAAGGCTAAGATGGGAAAACTACCTCCTAATGCACAGGAGCCTAGCAAGTACTTTCCTAAGCCTTATCATTACTTTGAAAGGCAGAAGATCAAAGCTGAAGATTTGAAAAAGAAGGATCTTAAAGGAAAGAAGCCTGCTGCTGATGAAGATACTGAAGCTCCTGTCCAAGCAAAGATACAATCTAGAAAGGGCATTGTGATCAAGGAGATTGAGCAGCAATATGATAGAATTTATCTTTAGTTTACAGTTGTAATCACTTGTATTAAAACTTTCTGTAAACTTTTGAATAATGAAAATGTTGAAGTTCCTAGAACAATGTGATATATGTTAAATTTATTACATTATTGTTCTGTGATGATATTTGAGTATACATGTTTGTTTATACATGTTTATGTACTTACCCTGTTATATAATCCTGTTTTACATCATACTGTGACTTTGTTATGTATGGTGTATATCATTGACTAAGAGTTATGACTTCTCCAAATATGGGGAGATTGTTGGGTACATTGGAATAAATGTACCTGATTTGAAGAAGCCTCACCCTATTCAATGATATACATCAAGATGTATTTGATGTATTTTGAGTTACCTTGTGCAGGTTAAGTATTTGCAGGGAAAGCTGAAAAGTTTCTAAGTCCATGTGTCGACACCTAGAAGAAAAGTGTCGACACTTAAGAAGACTTGTGTCGACACCCAGAGAAGCAGTGTCGACACTTGGAGTAATTGTGTCGACACCAGGGATGCAGAGTCGACACTAAAAGGAAAGTGTCGACACATAAAGGCTGTGTCGACACTCAATGAAGAAATGTCCAAAGAAGCAGTATCGACACTTAAAAGCAGTGTCGACACCCAGAGGAACTTTGTCGACATCAGAAAGGGTCGACACTTGGAGGCTGTGTCGACAATCAGCAAAAGTTCAACAAATTCTAAGTACAAGTGTCGACACAAAGGAGATGTGTCGACACTCAGCCAAAGTATCAACACATGTAGAATATGTCGACACAAAGGATCAGTGTCGACACACAGCAAAAGTCTCAACACATGAAGAAAGTGTCGACACAAGGAGCTGTGTCAACACTCAACAAAATTTCAATGAAGTCTAAGTACAAGTGTCGACACAAGGAGCTGTGTCGACACTCAACAAAATTTCAATGAAGTCTAAGTACAAGTGTCGACACCAAGCAGATGTGTCGACACTCAGCAAAAGGTTCAAAACAGAAGGCATGTGTCGACACCAAGAAGATGTGTCGACACTTAACAAGTTCAACACAAGAAGATGTGTCGACACAAAGGAGTTGTGTCGACACTTACAAGAAATCAACAAAGTACTGAAGAACAAGGACATGTGTCGACACACATTATCAGTGTCGACACATGATGAAGAAGCTGTGTCGAGAAGTAATTTCTACAACACAAGGAGTTGTGTCGACCCCATGAAGGCTAGTGTCGACACATAGTCTACTTGGGTCGACACTTAGTCTATCAGTGTCGACACTTAAAAACAGACTGTCTCGACACTTTCAGACAGTTACAGATATTTCAAGAAGTGACTGGATGATTTGACAGCTGCCAATCTAGCCGGTCTACTGCAACTGTCAGAGATGTTAGAAAGCTGTTAGAAACCGGATCAGCCGGTCACCATGAAGAAGGCCTATATATAGGCACATTCTATCAACGGAAGAAGATGATTAAGTGATTGTGAAGAAGATCAAGCAATTCATTGAATAATCAATTCAAGTGAAGATCTAAATAGTTGGAGAGATAGAGATCCTTCCAAGAAGACAGCTGTTGAACCAGGCTGTGAAGAAGGTTTCAGATTGAGGTCTGAAACTTAAGTTGCAGTGATTGAAGATCAGCTGCATAGAGAATCAACCCTACTGTGTTCTACATTCAAGAAGCTTTGAAGGAAGCCAAGGGAGGTTGATCTCAGCAGAGTTCTTCCAAGAACTCATCAAGAAACTGTCAACTCTTCTCCCTTATTCTGAGTTGAGGTTATATACATTGTATTTTTAATTTCTTGTAGGATCCTTAGGGATCTGAGTTGCAAGCCTGAAATTATAAAGGCTGAGTGGTAGGGCCTGTGTGCCTGAGTGTAGGAGATTCATTTCTCTGAGTGTAGGCCTTGTGGCTGAGTGTAGGTCTTTGTGTAGACTGAGTGGTAGGGCTGTTGAGCCTGAGTTGTAGGAGTGAGATCACTCTGAGCTGTAGGAACCTGGTTTGGGTTTTGAGTGTAAGATCTGAGGATCTGAGGATTAGTGGAGGAGTTTGGCCGAATCTAGTACATTACTAGATAGGCGAAGGGGAAAAGTGGATGTACCCAGACCTTGGGGAACCACTATAAAACTGTGTGTACTCTGTGTGTGTGATTCTGTGATTGCTGTGCTGAATTGCTGTGAAGAATTATTTATAAATCTGTGATATAATCTGCCTAAAATTTTTAAAAGATAAGGTCACCTATTCACCCCCCCCCCTCTAGGTGATAGGGTACAATTTCTTTCAACATGCCCGTGTCCCAGGCCGTGTGCCTCCTGCTAGAACCCAAAACTGGCCCAAAACGTCACCCGTCGCTCTTTTGAGTTTCGGGGCGTTACACTTCTAGCCAACCCTGAGGAAGGACACCGTAGAGTTCGCAAGGAGGTGTCGAAAGTGCCAGCTCTGCGCCCCCCTTCAGCTCTTGGCAGCTCAAAGGCTCCGAAGTATCACGACACCGTGGCCATTTGCCATCTGGGGATGGATTTAGTCGGATCTTTCCCTCCAGCTAGTGGACAAAGGAGATTCCTCTTGGTCATGATCGATTATTTCTCAAAGTGGCTGGAGGTTAAGGGACTGGCCAAGATCACCTCGCAAGTCATAAGGAACTTCATCTGGGGGGAGATCATATGCAGACATGGGCTGCCTCAAGCGATAATGACAGATAACGGCCCCCAGTTTGCCAGTGAAGAGATCATCAGCTTCTGCGCCCAACTGGGGATAGACCTCAGATTTGCCTCTGTCCACCACCCCCGGAGCAACGGCCAGGTGGAAGCGGTAAACAAAATCATTGTGAACCTGCTCAAAAAGAAGGTGGAGAACTTAAAAGGAAATTGGGTGGAGCAGCTCCCCTCGTTCCTGTGGGCCTTGCGAACAACCCCGAACACGGCCACAGGTGAGACCCCCTTCAAGCTTTCTCACGGGTGTGAGGCCGTCCTGCCAGTGGAGTTCGAGGTTCGGTCCCCGCGGGTCACAGCCGCGGGCGAAGGAGAGGAGACTTGGAGATTGGAAAATGAGGAGGGGCTACGCCTCTCGCTAGACATGGTGGAAGAACTGCGAGACATGGCAGCTATCAGGCAAGAAGAGGTCAAGCGGCGGATGGCCAAGTATTTTGATAAGCATGTCAGGGTCAAGCAGTTTGCCGAAGGAGATCTAGTGCTGAGAAAGGTTGACGTGGCAGGAAGGTCGGCTCCCGTGGGCAAGCTCAACCCGAACTGGGAAGGACCGTACATAGTGAAGGAAGTCCTCGGAACAGGAGGTTACTACCTCCAGGACATGGAAGGGAGGGCCTTAAGTCACACCTGGAGCGGTGATGACCTAAAACGCTTCTACCCCTGAAATGGGAAGGATGTAACCATGTATCTCGAAATTAAACTTATTATACTGCATCAGTTGATTTTCCTTTGACTATTGTGAAATTTTTATGATAGGACGTAGTAATGTGTTTTGTAAATACCCCGAGCTCGGCTCGGCCCCAGGTAGACCCGCTGCGTAGGCTCTCATCTAGCTGGCAGGTCCGAAGGCTCGCTTGTGGGGGATAGGTTTGGTTTGAGAACGTCATCGGCACAACGAGCTCGGCTCGGCCCCAGGTAGACCCGTTGCGCAGGCTCTCATCTTGCTGGCAGGTCCGAAGGCTCGCCTGTGGGGGATAGGTTTGGTTTGAGAACGTTATCGGCAGCCCGAGCTCGGCTCGGCCCCAGGTAGACCCGCTGCGCAGTCTCTCATCTAGCTGGCAGGTCCGAAGGCTCACATGTGGGGGATAGGTTTGGTTTGAGAACGTCATCGTCACCCCGAGCTCGGCTCAGCCCCAGCAGACCCGCTGCGCAGGCTCTCATCTAGCTGGCAGGTCCGAAGGCTCGCCTGTGGGGGATAGGTTTGGTTTGAGAACGTCATCGGCACCCCGAGCTCGGCTCGGCCATATGTAGACCCGTTGCGCAGGCTCTCATCTAGCTGGAAGGTCCGAAGGCTCGCCTGTGGGGGATAGGTTTGGTTTGAGGAAACTTCATCGGCACCCCGAGCTCGGCTCGGCCCCAGGTAGACCCACTACGCAGGCTCTCATCTAGCTGGCAGGTCCGAAGGCTCGCCTGTGGGGGATAGGTTTGGTTCGTGGAAACTTCATCGGCACCCCGAGCTCGGCTCGGCCCCAGGTAGACCCGCTTTGTAGACTCTCATCTAGCTGGCAGGTCCGAAGGCTCTCCTGTGTGGGATAGGTTTGGTTTGAGAACGTCATCGGCACCCCGAGCTCGGCTCGGCCCCAGGTAGACCCGCTGCGCAGGCTCTCATCTAGCTGGCAGGTCCGAAGGCTCGCCTGTGGGGGATAGGTTTGGTTTGAGAACGTCATCGGCACCCCGAGATCGGCTCGGCCCCAGGTAGACCCGCTACGCAGGCTCTCATCTAGCTGGCAGGTCCGAAGGCTTGCCTGTGGGGGATAGGTTTAGTTTGAGAACGTCATCGGCACCCCGAGCTCGTCTCGGCCCTAGGTAGACCCACTGCGTAGGCTCTCATCTAGCTGGCAGGTCCGAAGGCTCGCCTGTTGGGGTTAAGTTTGGTTTGTACAAGGCAGGAAACGCACCTGGAACACGAAATGGAAAGAGGTAAAGATAGGAGAGGTCTCGGCCAGAATAGATCTCGGCGGGGAAATCCCCGCCAAGAAGATCTCGCCGGAGAAGGTTCTCGGCGGAAGGCTCCGGACAAGCTATTCTTGGTCAGACAGCGAGAGGTACTAGGCGAAAGCTTCAAACAACGCGCAAGCGGAAGGGGGACGGCCTCGTATTAAAGGGCCCGCGAGTCATGTTCCCGGGAGACGATTTTCGGCAGAGCGCGGGAACGAAACGTCCAAGCCCTGGGCTCTTTCGACAGGTTCCCGCCTATCCGTCACTAAGGGAGACTACCCTAGGGAGGCCAAGGGCCTCGGCGAAAGCGTGCTTGAGAAGCACTCGGCCACAACAATTGAATCAAGCACATTTGCAATAAAAAGAAAAGTACTACATACAAAACATTTTCAATGTATTTATTCAATGTAATTAGAAGTGTAGAGCGTCTCGCTCTTTACAACGAAGCGAAAAGAAAAGAGAAAAAAGGGCCCCCCTCAGGGGGACAAGCTATACCCCTCGGAGCTCCCGCCTGAGCTCTCGCCTGAGCTCTCCCCGGATGTCTCGTAACCCGCGGCGGGGGATTTCGGGACATCCGAGGGCGGGGTATCTGGCGCGCCCGGGGGCTTCGGGACAGGCTCAAAGAGCCAGGGGACGAGCTGCTGAGCGGTAATGTTTTTGCCCCTCCCATTCCAGCAGTCGACATCTCGCAGCGTCTCCAGGGTCATCCTGACTGTAGCTTGCGCGTTGGCCTGGAGGAGCTTGTCGATGTCGTAAACGGAGTAATAGCGACTCTTCAACCTTTCGTCCAGAGGAGGGGGCGCGTTCGCTTCCAGGCGTAGGATCTGATCCCTCCGCAGGACATTCTCGTATCGTGCCTGGGCCAGCTCCGCGCGAAGCGTCGCGGTTTGCCCGGCTTGAGCAGAATCCTGTGTAGCGAGAGGTTAGCATGAAAGGAAAAGAATGAAGTTAAAATCTGCAGTGGCCAGAGCGGGTGCCGTGAAAGGTCTCGCTTACCTCTTCCGCCTGGCGTGAAGACAGATGTTGCCTGGCTTCTGCCAGCTCCTCCTTCAAGGTAGCCTCCTGAGCCACCTTGTCCTCCCTGGCCTTGAGCATGTCCTGGAAGTTGCGGTCGATGGTGATGCTCCGGCGAGCACACATGTGCGCGAGCTCCATCCCGCGCATCAAAGCCCGAGCGAAGTCATAGGCCAGGAGCCTTGTGGACATTTTATCGTAAACGATGGCGTCCTCCCGGCTGTAGAGGCAGTAGCCTAAGGCGAAGGCCTTGCTGGTGACCTCGTCTCGCTCCGCCCAGCTGGGCAGAAGAGACGAGATTGAGACCCTGTTGATGTCAGGGTCCCACTGAAGCAGGGGCTTGTTTTCCACGTCCAGGCACTTCATGCCGAGACCAAAATTGCGGTGACCCCGCGACACCTCTCCAGGCGGAGGCGGGGCGGAGGTCTCGGTGGCGGCTCTCGCGCCATCTTCTCCACCGGGGGCCGGTGGGTTCTCGGCAGGCGTCTCAGTGCCAGCCCTTGCAGCCGCGATCTCGCTGGCGGCCAGCAAGAGCTCCTCAAAGGAGCGGCCTGCAGTGGGAGGCTGGGAGTGTAGCACCGCAGCAGCTTTGCCCTTCTCGGCGGCAGTTATCTTAGGCCTCTTCATCGGTGGGGGCAGAGGGGCACGGGTTTTCGCTTCCTGACGCCGGTCGAAGGGAGCGGGGCAGGCTCATCCCGGCAAGCTTGGGCCGCGGCTTTTGCGAGAGCCAGCGGGTCTCTCGCAGGTTGGCTCTTGGTAGCGTGAGCCTCGTCGAAGGGTTGGTGTAGAGGGATCTCGCGCTCTCCTGCGAAAGCGACAACACTTAGTTCTAACCTTTAAAAGGAAGGGAATAGCGAGACAAAGGCGAGACCTTACCTTCTCCCGGAGGCACGGGGAGGAGTGAGTCGACGTCCCGCCGGAGGAATTGGACGTCGAAGTCCTTGGTTCCGAAGAACTCAAGGAGGGCGCTCTCGCGTGAGCCCAAGGTCGGAGGCTTGTAGGAGGCATCCCCATATTGAATGGGCGTGAGAGGCATGTTCCCGAAGTTGCCGGAAACGAAGATAAACCTCTCGCCCCAGTGGTGGTGCTTGTTGGCGAGACTGGTGGTCTTGAGCAGCTGCCCTAAAAAGAAGACCACCCCTCCTTTGGCGCGGAAAGTGAACAGCTTTCGGAAGATTGGAAGGCTGAACTCGATCCTCTCAGATCGTATGTAGCAAATGAAAGCCACCAGAATCGCGACCGAGTTTGGATTCAGTTGCGCAGGAACCACTCCGTAATACCGGAGGGCCTGACACATCTCGGGCCACAGCGGGAGGCGGAAGCCCACCTCAAAGTGCTCAAGGGGGATGGCGAGCTCCCCCTCCCCCGCGCTGTTTACCTTATCGTGGTTTCCGGGGTTCCACGCGGTGAAGCCGGTGGGAACGTAGCGAGTTTGGGTCAGGTTGAACTCGTCCACGGTGAGGGTGCAGGAAGGAAATAGGTGCTTCTGGAAGGCTTCCGCACAATTTGAACATCCCTCGCTTCCGCCCGGCATCGTGTTGAAGTTCTAGGAGAGGTCTTTAGGAGGGAGGCGAGAGCGAGAACTGTGCGAGAATGGGAAGAGGAGGCGAAAGCAAGCGAGAGCTTTCGGCAAGCCGCGAAAGCAACAAGGGAAAAGAGAGAGTTTGGGTTGGAGAAATGAATATGGTAGGTGAACTTCCCTATCTATAGAAAACCGTGATCATCATGACTTTTCAAAAAGGCGGCGGAGGTACAGCCATCACGCCCTAAGTCGGTGGCGCTTCGTTTTCCCGCCTAAGTTTGATAGGGACTGACAGGACTAGCGCAAGCATTTTGAGTTAACACACGACAGACAAAATATGCAGAAGCAGAGTTACTCTCGCCGAGCGAGAGCTTTGTAAAGAATAATAATAATAACAGCAGTGTTATTACTCCCGCCAAGCGAGAGCTGAATAGAAAGTAACAGTGTTAACAACAGTTATCAGTTAAGACATAAAATTAACGGGGTACACTGGAGAAGGTGAAGGCCGGGGGCAAGGAAGGGTGAGGTCTCACCAGTAAGTAGGGTTCCCACCTCCATCGTCCTCGCTCCCACTGCCTGGTCCTCGGTGGCGCCTGCGGGTTGAAGTAGGACGACAAGACGGTGCATCCTATGTTGATCCGGCGAGACAGGTCCCGGATCCGCGCGATTCACCTTTCGGGAGAGGACCCGGCGGAAGGCCCGCCTGACCGATCCGTCTCGCCGATAAAGTAGTCCCGCTCCAGGGCCTCCAGCCTCTTCTCCACCGACTGGCGGAACTCTCTCACCGCGGAATCGTGGGCCCGCTCCCGCCGGATAAGCTTTGACAGGACGATGACAACCTTCTTCCCCCGTCTTCTAGCGCTCCCGGAACTGGTCAGGATCTCCTCCATCTCATGAGATGAAGGGAAGGGGGAGCTCTCGCCGTCTTTCCCCTCTCTGTCTTCTTCTTCTTCTTCCTCTGCGTCAGCTCCAGACCGCGAGCCCAGATCCCCTGACAAAAGAAATCCAGTTATGACGAGAGCTCAAGGATAATCGTGATAAACGTACCGCATACCTGCAGCATGGAGAGGACCCCCGGTCGACGGCAGGCGAGAAGGCCCAACCCCCCCCCCCCCCCCTGTTCCAAAGAGTAGGTGGATCGGCTTTCATTTTCCCGGGGGGTAGATTTTGCGAGGGGTGATCCCGGCTTGGCCGGAAGCGGGGGGTGGGGGGGGGGGGGGGGGGTGGGGGAGGTCTCCTCTCCCGCGGGATGGCTGGCATCCAATGGAGCTGCGGAAGATTCGACAGTCATTCCTCCCGCTGGTAGGGAGGAATCGACCGCGGGAGCAGGCCGATTAGCGGTCCTTACTTCGTTCTCCCAGGTAGCGAGACCCGGCTGGGTGGAAGCTGGCGCTGCGGGAAGACCATTCATCGTTCTGAGATATGAGTTAAGAGTGAGGATGAAAAATTTACCTGCAGTTCTCGGGTCAGGCGGAGGGGCCACCTCCGAGACCCGCGGTTGGTCCTTAAGGGGGGGGAGATGATGGGTCCAAAGGTTCCCGCGGGGACCTGACGACGTCGGGAACCGTTTCCTGCGAGAAGTATCACGTCAGCTGCAAATCCTCTCGCATAAGCGAATAGTAGTTTCAATGATTAGCGAACCAGACATACCTTCCGCAGAGAGGGATCGTCCGTGCGGCTTTGGGTCGGGGTAGCGGGCACCTAGTCTCGCGAGTCAGGTCTCGCTGGACCGCCTTTGCCTTCTTCTTCTTCTTCTTGCGCTGAGAAGGATCATCGGCTGACGACTTTCTCGCCAGCCAGGGGGCCACCAAGGCGTTGTTGGCCTTGGCTCGCGCCTGTGCCGCGTCGATGCGGTCTTGAAGATCCTGTGGAAGCAGTTTGTCGGCGCGCTTGGAAGGCATGGTGAGAGTAGGCGAGAACTTGAGCAAAGAATGACGATTCAAAGGGAGATTTATGACCCGTCTATCAGCACATGTATTTATAGCCACGGTACGGCCCACCAAAAGATTCCCTGACGTTGACACGTGCTCAGCGAATAGTTTTGGGTTGAACGTGTCTTTTCGAGCGCAGAGCTAGCTCAAAAAGAGCGGGGATTGTGTACAACCCCATATTCGCTGAGCCAGACTAGGAGACAAACGACCACGATTAGGTTAGCCGGAGGAGCTCTCGCCCTAAAGAAGATCTCGCCCAAGTAGGCGGGAATGCTTGCGCCTAGTTCGTCCGCCTACAAAGTGCCCCGTGATCGACGATCGCCGAACCAAGATCGTCGAGCGCAGCCAGATCGTTGAGCGGAAATCAACAGGCTAGATCGTCGAACGCAGCTAGTGCGGGAACGCTTGCGCTAGCGCCAAGCCCCTGTCTTAAAGGAGCTCTCGCCTATAAGCAGGCGATACCGCTTGCGCCGGGCTCTGGATAGAAGGCTCTCGGCTCAGAGCTCTCGCCAAGTGGGGCCCAGGGCCTTAGGTTAAATGACCTAATTGCCTTCAGGTAAAATTACCCCTATACTCTCAGGATAAACCGCGGGATTTGGCTATTGGCAGATTAATCAAGGGCATTTCAGTAATCTCAGGTCAGCAAAGGCTATAAATAGACCCGTAAGGGCTCCTTAGAAAGCAAGCTCTCATTATCTTCAAACTTCCAGTGCTTTCTGAGGAGCTCCTAGCCCAGCTTTTGACTTTGGAGGGGAAGCTCTCAGAGATCTTCCGGGTGTGAGGTGAGACCTCCCTGCTGAGGCTTTGGGTCAGTCTCAGGTCCTTTGCGTCTAGTCGAGGGTTGAGGCTTGAGAGAAGTAGGTGTTGGCGGCACCCCTGTTTTAAACTCCCGTTGAGGTCATTTTTGGCTTCAACAACAGATTCTTCATCTTCAAGAAGAACTTGGAAATAGTCAGGTCTCCTTGAGTTATCCTGGCCAACTCATTCTCAAGGAACTGTAGCCGCACCACATTTTTCTTGTTAAACAATCCATCAATAGTGGTCCAAATATCAGCAGCCGACTCACATCCTATGATATGATCAAACAACTCCAGTGAAACAGCTCTCTTGAGGGTAAACTCAACCTTTGCATTTATTTTCCTCCAGACCCTCACCTGCTCAGTAGTCCCAAAAGTAGCTGTAACTTCCTGCCTGTCATCACCACCGACGACCTCTCATAGCTCCTCACCAAGAAGAAAACTCTTCATGCATGACTTACACTTATTAAAGTTAGTCGTGGTTAAGAGTTCAATACCCAGACCTCTTGCATAGTTCCCTTCCATTACAGTAACCTTGGTTAAGCTTATCAGAAGCACAGAGCAACAACACAAGTTGATCACCGCTTAAGCAACTGAACCTGGCTCTAATACCATATTGAATTTTCTCAAAGTGTTCAACGAGATAGCCTAATGCCAAATTAATATCCTCAGAACTATCAAGATCATACCTTGATCATGTGAAAAACCAAGACAACAAACTCAAACACCAAATGCAATCACAGGGGCAAGCAGATCATATATTTCTTTATTTCTTCTTTATAAGGCGAGGTATACATGGCGAGACATGAATTCTCCAGTACACAGGAATACAGGAAAAAATCACAAGTCAAACATTCGAGCAGACAGAACTGGAGACCGCCGAGACCGCCTAGTCCGCCAAAGTCGTCGAGGCTACCCGAACTACTGCTGCTGCTAGAAGACGAATATGAACACGGAGTCCGCCGACACCGTGAGGTCGCCCACACACGCCGTTATTCACTGACTACTACAAGCTGCTGCCGAACTAAAGAACAGATCGCCTAAACCGCCGAGTACGGCAAACAGGTTATTGAACTTGAAAGGGTGAAGCAGAGAAACTGACAAGCCGCAAAAGCGACCTGCTGAAACCGGCGAATGAAACCGCAAACTTCATTGATGCTGACCGCAGTCAACGCTAAACTCCTGGCTCCTCAGTGTTAGCCGCGCAACCTACAAACAGCAAACAGTTCTCTTCAACCCGCATGAGTAGGAAAATCCAGACCACAACACATAACCAAGACAACTTACTGTTCACTCAGTTACTTTAGATGTACCGAGGGGGCTCTATTTATAGGCGACGTGAGGAGTGTGGTCACCACCCTAGTGAATAGAGTCACCGCCCCAGCCCGCGCGCTAACACTATCCAGTCTGCCAATTCCATAAGGACTTGGTCAGACTTCAATTCTCCAGGTACCAGGTCAAAGTCAGTCCGCCACCATGCGGACGTAATGCCAGCCCGCACAACACAAGCACAGCGCCAGTCCGCCCAACGCAAGCATAGCGTCAGACAACCACTCAAAGCAGCACGTGGACACAACCGCAACTCATGCTGCACCAGTCCGTAACTCAACACAGCACGTGGACACAGCCACAACACATGCTGCATCAGTCCGCACACTATACGCGGACAAAGAGGTAGTCTGCACAGCTCGATAACATTGCCACCACCCTCCATGAGTCCACGACAACAGGAAGTCTGCCAGTTCAATAGCGGACTCTACGGACACTGCGAACAATATGGACTTGTCACAGTGTGTGACCGTCCAGCAGCCCAAGCAATTGGAGCGAGCACGGAGGACACAGAAGACCCAGACCGCCAATCAGCAGGATAGTCTGCCACAAGGATGTGAAACATCCATCGCAACATGGAGAGCTCGACAAGAACAAAAGCCCATCTCCAAAGCATCCACAAATGCGGACTCCGCAAACGCAAAAAACAAGCCCGCCAACACACCGCAGAAACAACTTCCAATTCGCCCAGTTACCACAGGAACTGGTCGACTGCAAAGCCGCAGATCAAGCTGAGCACCGCCAACAGACCGCCAAACACAGTCCGCTCAGGCCGCTCCACTAGATGCCCAAGTTGCAAGACTTCCTTGGCCACACACCATCCAGGCCGCACACCAGTCCGCCCAGGCCGCACATGAGGCTGCACATGCCGCTCATCAAGAACAGCCAAGCCATCAAGCCCATGCCAGGTCACCTAGGCCGCACCCAGCAATCCGCTCAGGCCGCAGACTCAGACCGCTCAGACTGCCCGGCCTGCCCTTTCACCAAATTTCACTTCACAAATTTCCATAGTAACAAACTATTGTTTAACATTCTCGGCATCATCACAATGTTGGGTAACATACAAGATATGATCGTCACTAATTCTTGATTCCTCTATAATAGAGACACCAACAACATCATCCATAAATGCTTGCTCAAATATTGAAAAAAATCTTTCAAGTGTGAATCTTTCATATTTTTGAGTAGGAGGCAATTCATAAATTTTAGAGTTATACTACCATTTTCGAATCGGAAGTTCACCATGTTCAAATGGACGCTAACTTGAGATTAACTTATCCAACAAAAAAAACATTCAACAAGTGAATTAGTTGTTTTAGAAAAACATTATTGGTCATTTCACTTTTTTGTGTCGATAATATACCAATATTTAAACTCTCTTTATTGAAAGTGGTCAATCATTCATTCTAACCTTATATACGTTCTGCAACCATCTGTTATTGTTCAAGTTTCCTTTTGTTACCGTATCATTCCAACACTTTTCAAATTCAACGTCACTATCACATTTACTCATGCAATGGTAAAAAAGAGATATAATACATTTATCATGATTGAAAGTAGGCACCTTTGATGGTATTTTTTGAGATGTGTCATTGGCACAAACGATGTCGAGTACTAGAAAAAGCTCTCTCAATGGCAATGGCTATTGTCTGGTCTTGATCCTTAAATATTGTTATGTGTTGTTTTCCACCACCAAACCTCAAAAAAATCTCAAACACCCAACAAAAAGATTCAATGGTCTCCGTAGTTATGAACTCCCTACCTACAAAAATATTCTGTTAATGATACTTAATAGCAATAAAAGATACACATGACACATTGTACTTGTTTAATCGGTATGTTGTATTGAACATGATAACATCACTGAAACAATCATAATTAATTTTACTATATCCGTCGATCTAATGAAAGTTAGTTAGCTTATTAATTTCATCAGTTTGAATATCAAAAGAAAATATATTGTTCTCCGAGTGTCATTCCTACAATATTTTTATTAGCTTATGACATCCTCATTGTCTTTTAGAGCTTTTTCTTTCTCGGTGCACAAAACTATAAACACCAGTCTTACAAAACCCCATATTTTCAACACAACCTACTTCATCAACAAAGAAATTATATGCATCAGTTGTTCCAATACACATACTGGTCATATTCTTCAGAAGGCTAGCTTGAACAATAGATATACTGTGATGAGACCTCAACAAATGCTTGTCATTTTTTGATGTAATTGGGTGATTGTGTTCGTCGACGAACTTCGTAACCTCTCAATTCTTATCTTCTTTGTCGGCATTAAAGTGTATGCAGGCTAAACAACCTATGTGAGTATCCATTTTAAGGTATTTTTTTGTTCATCAATCACCGGTTTTGAAGCTTTTAGACCAGCTTTAGCACAACAATACTCTCGGCCCTTAATAATTCTCGTATTTGTCCAATAAACAATATGCTGCTTCCGGGCACTAAATCTAATTTTATGGACATAATCGCATTATACATTATATGTTTCCTCCCCACTGTGTATAATTGGGAATGTTACAGTCCCTTTCTACAAATTAGAAACAGGAATACAGTTGTAAGTGAAAAATTACAGTTGCTAAAATTTTAGTTGTCACATAAAATTTTCAGTTGTAACCGAAAAAAATTACAGTTGTAAGTAACTATTGGTTTATAAAAATTCCAATACACATACTGGTCATATTCTTCAGAAGGCTAGCTTGAACAATAGATATACTGTGATGAGACCTCAACAAATGCTTGTCATTTTTTGATGTAATTGGGTGATTGTGTTCGTCGACGAACTTCGTAACCTCTCAATTCTTATCTTCTTTGTCGGCATTAAAGTGTATGCAGGCTAAACAACCTATGTGAATATCCATTTTAAGGTATTTTTTGTTCATCAATCACCGGTTTTGAAGCTTTTAGACCAGCTTTAGCACAACAATACTCTCGGCCCTTAATAATTCTCGTATTTGTCCAATAAACAATATGCTGCTTCCGGGCACTAAATCTAATTTTATGGACATAGTCGCAGTATACATTATATGTTTCCTCCCCACTGTGTATAATTGGGAATGTTACAGTTCCTTTCTGCAAATTAGAAACAGGAATACAGTTGTAAGTGAAAAATTGCAGTTGCTAAAATTTTAGTTGTCACATAAAAATTTCAGTTGTAACCGAAAAAAATTACAGTTGTAAGTAACTATTGGTTTATAAAAATTCCAACTGTAATGTGAAGAATTAGCTGGGAAAACAGTTGCTGCATCTTGCAGGTTTTTTGTTCATAAACTTGAATGAAGTTAGATCATCGAATGAGAATAGATTAAAAACTCACATTGCCAAAACTATCAATTACTGTTTTCTCGTATACCTGCTGCATGCTTTATTAGGGTTTGATTCTGAATTTTTACAATTCGGGAGAGAACAAAATGGGAGAACACCTACTACAGATGAAGGATGAGAAGGAGAATCCAAAAAAACAATTACTTCTGGAGATGAGAAAACGTTAAGTTTTCCTATCAGGAGGGAGCGACAGGGGCAAGGATGAGCTACTTCTTGTGCTAAAAACCCTAATAATGGCGACCAACGTTAAGGGAGAAGAAAGAGACAATGACAAAGATGAGCTGCTTGGAGCTCAAACCCTAGAACTGCAGCGTTGAGGAGGAAGGGGCGGAAGCGAATGAAGAAAAGAAAATGGGCCCCAATGAATTAAGGTCTATTTAAATTTGCACGAGAGGATGGTGCGTCACGTGCGCCAAAAAATTTTACTGTTTTATGAGACATCATGAACCCACCATATTAAAAGATATCTTACTCTCAACGTAATGAGGTTAGCGTAGATAATAACTTTTTTATGATTCAAAAATTGAGAAAGTTTTTGGCTACGGGTAACGTTTCCTATTTTCGGAGCGAGTAAAAAGACGGGCGTTGGATGATCGATCTAACCATTGTTGAAAATTATGAATTGAGAGTGGTTGATGGAGCAGACCATGCGATCTGGGCGGTCTGAGTCTGCGGCCTGGGCGGACTGTTGTTGCGGCCTGGGTAGTCTGCGGCCAGAGTTATCTTGGCGGCTTGGGCGTCTAGTGGAGCGGCTTGGGCGGACTGTCGTTGCGGTCTATAGGAGTAGCCTGGCAGTCTGGTGGTGACGGCCTGTGTGGTGTTCTGGAGGTAGCCATGTGGTTGTTTGGAGTTCGGCATGCTGGGCGGACTTGGATTGGTGTCCGCCTGCTTCTGCGACCTGGCTTGTCGCCAGTTTGTTTTGTGGGTTACTTATTTACAGACTGCATCGACTGATTGCGAGTCCGGCAGTTGGCCGATGGCTTGGCTGCTGTGCGGGTTGGAGCTTGCGAGTTTTGCCTTGCTCTGGTAAAGTATTGGTGATCTGTCTTGGGAGCTGGCGGACTGGGGCCTTGTCCGCCGAGCTCGCGCCAGGCTCTTGGTGGTTGCCGGACTTGGTCACACTCTATGACAAGTCCAGGGTGTTCATAGTGTCCGCAGAGTCCGTTGTTGACCAGGCGGTCTGCCTATTGGTCGTGGACTCATGTGGTGCGCTGAGGTGTTGTTCTCGAGCTTTGCGGACTGTCTCCATGTCCGTATATGGCATGCGAACTGATACAGTATGGGTTATGGCTGTGTCAGTGTGCTGTTGTGTGGCGAACTGGTGCTGTGCTTACGGGCTATGTTGGATGTTGCCTTATCCGCATAGTGTGTGCAGACTGGCGCGTAGTCCTCCTGGTGGTGGATACCTTATCTTGGCACCTGGCGGGTTGGTTGAAGTCCTGCTAAGTCCTTGCAGACTTGGCGGACTGAGCTTTGCTAGCTGCGAGCTTGGGTGGTGACTCTATTCATTAGGGTGGTGACCACGCTCCTCACCCTGCCTATAAATAGACCCCCCAGTACGTCTACAATAACTGAGGGAACAGTAAGTTGAGACTCGGTTAAGTGCTGCGGCCTCAGTTTTCTTGTCCGCGCGGTTTGATCAGAGTTAACTGGTTATTGTTTGTAGGTTGCGCGGATAGCACTATGGAGCCAGGAGTTTGGCTTTGACTTCGGTCAGGTTCAGTGAAGTTTGTGGTTACAATCAGTGGTCTCAGGAGGTCGCTTCTGCGGCTTGTCAGTTTTCTCTGCTTCAGCTTTTCCAAGTTCAATAGCATGTTCGCCGAACTCGGCGGATAGGCGATCTGTTCTTCAGTTCGGTAGCAGCTTACAGCAGTCAGCGAATAACAGTGTGTCCGCGCGACCTCGCAGTCTCGGCGGACTCCGTATTCTATTCGTATTCAATCAGCAGTTCAGGCGGTCTTGGCGACTTCGGCGGATAGGGCGGTCTTAGCGGTCTCCGATTCAGTCCGCTCGGATTGTTTTTTGTAATTTGTTCTATTTTGCTTGTGTACTGGCGAAATCATGTCTCGCCATGTATACCTCGCCCTGTAAAGAAGATAGTGAATATAAGATCTGCTTGCTCCTGTGTTTGTTTCTGATTGTTTGAGCTTGCTTTCCTAGTTTCCGCTTGATCAAGGCGTGATCTTGATAGCTCTGTGAATATTAATTTGGCGTTATACTATCTCGTTGATCATCTTGAGAAAATTTAACATGAAATCAGAGCCAGGTTCAGTTGCTTGAGCAGTAATCAACTTGTGTTGTGCTATGTGCTTCTAGAAGCTTAGACCAAGGTGGTTGCAATGGAAGGGAGTTATGCAAGAGGTCTGGGTATTGAACTCTTAACGCCGACTAACTTTAAGAAGTGGAAGTCATGCATAAAGAGTTATCTTTTGGGCGAGGAGATATGGGAGGTCGTCGATGGTGACGACAGGCACGAAGTTACATCTGTGTTTGGGACTGCTGAGCAAGTGAGGGTTTAGAGGAAAACTAATGCAAAAGCGGAGTTTATCCTTAAGAGGGCTATTTCACCAGAGCTGTTTGATCATATCATTGAATGTGAGATAGTTGCTGATATTTGGACAACCATTGATGAATTGTTCAACACGAAAAATGTGGCGAGACTATAGTTCCTGGAGAATAAGTTGGCTAGGACAACTCAAGGAGACCTAACCATCTCTAAGTTCTTTCTAAAGATGAAGAGTATGTGTGTCGAGTTATCAGCGCTTAATCCTGATCAGCCGATCTCTGAGGCTAAGATGAAAAGGCACATCATCTGCGACTTGCGGAAGGAGTATGTGTCCTTTGTAACCTCTGTTCAAGGCTGGACAACTCAGCCATCTCTTCTGGAACTTGAGAATCTGCTTGCTTCGCAGGAAAGTTTGGTCAGACAGATGTCTGGAGTCTCTATTTCTGAAGAAGGTAGTGAAGCTCTCTTCACAGGCAAGAACAAGAAGAGATGGGAAGGGAAGAAGAAGACCGCTGTTGAAAATGAGCCTTCAACCTCTTATTAGTCAGAGAGGAGCGCTGCTCCAAAGAAGGTCTGGAAGAAGAATTTGAAGTGCTACATGTATCATCAGCCGGGTCCCTTCAAGCATGACTGCAAGATCAAGCTGCAGCCTAGGCATGCTGCAGGCAAGGAGGAAGTTTGCTCTAGTACTGAGGAAGTTGGCTGGGGTGGAGCTTTCATGATGGGCACTTGTGTCCATACCTTGTCCGCCATCGACTTTGAAGACGACTGAATCGTGGACTCTGGGTGTGGTCATCGCCTCACCAGAGATAAGTTAAAGTTCTCCTCGCTGCAAACTTACTCAGGTAATGAAGCTATTATTACTATTGATAATACTATTTATGATGTAGAGAAGGAGGGGGTTGTGTCCTTGGGTAGTGATAAGGGACCACTCACGTTAAGGAGTGTGTATCATGTACCTAGCATGAAGAAGAACCTCTTCTCTGTGACCAATACGGTAGATGCAGGTTATCATATTCTGTTTGGGCCAACAAAAGTGAAGTTTCTTCACAATGTATCAGCGGTAAAGGCTGATGTTGCTCACATTGGGAGGAGAATAAAGAACTTGTTTGTTCTTGCAACAAACTCTTATGTTGATCGGATGAGGGAAAACGATAGCGCTGCTATTTGGCTTGAGAGGTTGGGGCATGTAAGGATGGATAAGATGAAAGCTATGACAAACAGGAGCCTTGTGAAAGGCTTGCCTAAGCTTTCATCATTTGACAACGGTCATGTTTGCGCAGGATGTCAGTACGGTAAGGCTCATCGCCTTCTGTTTGATAAGTCACAAATGAGGAGCAAGAGACCATTGAAGTGTATCCATGGTGACTTGATGGGGCCAAACTACTACTGCTAGTCTTGGAGGCAGCAGATACATGCTTGTTTTGATTGATGATTACTCAAGATATACTTGGGTATATTTCTTGAAGGAGAAGTCGGAAGCTTTTCATTTGTTTATGGAGTTCAAGGAGCTGGTGGAGGGCCGGCTTGGCCTGTAGATCAAGAAGTTTAGATCAGATAATGGTGGTGAGTTTGTCTCCTCTGAATTTTCTAACTTCTGCAGGAAGCACGGGATGCAGAGAGAGCTTACTTGTGCCCATACTCCACAACAAAATGGAGTAGCGGAGCGGAAGATCCATCATCTGACGGAAACCTGCAAGTGCTGGCATCATGTAAAAGACATTCCTAGGTCTTTCTGGGCAAAAGAAATGTCTTGTGCTTCTTATGTCATCAATAGGATGCCTCTTAGTCCGATCAACATGAAGTCTCCCTTCGAGATGTTGCTGAAGGAGAAGCCAAGCGTGCAACACCTTCGGGTGTTTTGATCAACTTGCTATGTGCATTTCCCGGATGCTTCAAGGACAAAACTTGATGCAAAGTCAAGGAAGCTTGTCTTTGTAGGCTATGATGAGCGGAAGAAGGGATGGAAGTGCATGGATCCTACGACGAAGAAGTTTGTTGTATCAAGAGACGTGGTCTTTGATGAACCGATATCGTATGGAGGAGGCTCGGTTGAGCTATTAGAGAGAAAGTTTGATAAAGAGTAGAAGGTGGTTAGTGAAGTTCTTCAAGAGGAGCTTGTTGTATCACAAGTAGCTCATGTTGATTCAAGCTCTAGGGCAGAGGCCTCTGATTCAAGAAGCAGTGGGAGCATTGCTCAAAATTTGACCGGAAATGGAGCTGAGCCTGAAGAATCAATGGAGGTGGTGAGCAAGGAGCAGACCATTCAGAGATCAAAGAGGACTATCAAGCCATCAGCTCGATACTGCGAAGGGAATGCAGTGAGCTTTGTCTCCTTCTTCTTTGCAGGCCCTCTGGATGAGCGAGAGCCTGCAAATTTCAATGAGGCCACTGGAGTCAAGGAGTGGGAATATGCCATGAAAGAGGAGATTACCGCTCTCAAGAAGAATGAAACCTGGGACCTTGTGCCCACGGTTGATGACATTACTCCAGTGACTTGCAAGTGGGTGACAAGTTGAAGAAGAAGGCTGATAGGAGCATCGAAAGATACAAGGCTCGCCTTATTGCTCGAGGATTCTCACAATAGTATGTACAAGACTATGAGGAGACGTTTAGTCCAGTTGAAAAGATGACTTCAGTTCGGGTGGTGATTGCTTTGGCGGCTTGCCAAGGATGGAGGTTGTGGAAGCTTGACGTAAAGAACGTTTTTCTTTATGGGGAGATTGATAAGGACATCTTCATGGATCAGCTGCTTGGATTTATCTCTGAAGTTCATTCGGACTACGTCTGCAAACTCAGGAAGGCTCTCTACGGGTTGAAGCAGGCTCCAAGAGCTTGGTATAGGAAGATAGCAGAATACCTCCAATTCTGTGGTTACCTTGCTTCCAACTCAGATTCAAGCTTGTTTATCAAGAAGAAGGGGGAGCTTTAGGTCTTGGTCCTGCTGTATGTTGATGACATGATCATCACATGGAATTCCAAGGAGGAGGTAGCTAGGCTCAGGGCTGAGCTAGCTACTCGCTTTGAGATGCAAGACTTGGGAGAGCTTCATCATTTTCTTGGTCTCGGAGTGGAGAGGAAGACAGCTGGATACTCATTTTCCGAAAAGGATATGCGGATCGCATTGTGAATCGATTCAGTATGAAGGAATGGAAGAGTTGCTCTACTCCTCTAGATCATGGGCTGAAGCTTCGACTAGATGAAGGAAGGATTCTTCCTGATCCCTTGGTGTTCAGAGCTCTAGTGGGGAGCTTGATCTACCTAATGATTACAAGGCCAGATATTGCTTACGTTGTTGGCCGAGTAAGTCAGTTTATGACAGAGCCAAGGAAGTCTCATCTAGTGGCAGCCAGGAATATCTTGAAGTATGTCAAGACTACTTCTAATATGGGGCTCCTTTATTGGAGGAACACAAACTTTTCTTTGCTATGATACACGGATGCTGATTATGGTGGTGACTCGGATGATCGAAGATCAACATCGGGTTATGTTTTTACTTGTGGATCATCTAGCATCTCGTAGTGTAGCAAGAAGCAGGACTCGGTGTCCATCTCAACTACGGAAGCAGAGTACAAGGCTTCAGCTTTGGCTACTCGAGAAGCCATTTGGCTAAGGAAGCTAGTTGAGGATATCCATGAGGAAGTGCAAGGTCCAACTCTGCTCCAAGTGACAATGAAAGTGCTCTCAAACTGGTGAACAAACTAGTTTGTCATGCAAGGATGAAGCATATAGATATCGAGCACCACTTCATAAGAGAGAAGGTGTTGGAGAGATATCTTATGGTCGGGCATGTTCGGAGTGAAGACAACCTTACTGACATCTTCACGAAGCCGCTGTCAAAGGGGCCATTTCAACGACTACAGGGACTATTAGGCTTGATCACCAATTCTCACTTCAAGGGGGAGTGTTGAAAATTACGAAGTGAAAATGGGTGATGGAGCAGACCGTGCGGTCTGGGCGGTCTGAGTATGTGGCCTGGGCAGACTGTTGTTGCGGCCTGGGTAGTTTGCGGCCAGAGTTGTCTTGGCGGCTTGGGCGTCTAGTGGAGCGGCTTGGGCGGATTGTCCTTGCGGTATATAGGAGCAGCATGGCAGTTTGGTGGTGACTGACTGTGTGGTGTTCTAGAGGTAACCATGTGGTTGTTTGGAGTTCGGCATGTTGGGAGGACTTGGATTGGATTCCGCCTACTTCTGCGACCTGGCTTGTTACTGGTTTGTTTTGCGGGTTGCTTATCCATAGACTGTGCGGACTGATTGTGAGTCCGGCAGTTGGCCGCTAGCTTGGCTACTGTGCGAGTTGGAGCTTGCGAGTTTTACCTTACTCTGGTAGAGCATTGGCAATCTGTCTTGGGAGCTGCGGACTGGGGGCTTGTCCGCCGAGCTCGTGCCGGGCTCTTGGTCGTTGCTGGACTTAGTCACACTCTGTGACAAGTCCAGGATGTCCGCAGTGTCCGTAGAGTTCGGTGTTGACCTGGTAGTGTACCTGTTGGTTGTGTACTCATGTGGCAGGCCGAGGTGTTGTTCTCGAGCTTTGTAGACTGTCTCCATGTCCGCATATGTCGTGCAAACTGATGCAGAATGGGTTGTGGCTGTGTCGGTGTACTGTTGTGTGGAGGACTGGTGTTGTGCTTACGGGCTATGCGGGTTGTTGCCTGGTCCGCTAAGTGTGTGCGGGCTAGCGTGGAGTCCGCCTAGTGGGGGACACCTTATCTTGGCACCTGGCGGGTTGGTTGAAGTCCGGCTAAGTTGTTACGGACTAGGCGGACTGAGAATTGCTAGCTGCGAGCTGGGGTGGTGACTCTATTCATTAGGGCATGACCACACTCCGCACACTGCCTATAAATAGACCTCCCGACACATCTACAGTAACTGAGGGAATAGTAAGTTGTGAAATGGTTAAGTGCTGCGGCCTCAGTTTTCTTGTCCGCGCGGTTTGATCAAAGTTAACTGGTTGATGTTTGCAGGTTGCGTGGCTAGCACTGTGGAGCCAGGAGTTTGTCTTTGACTTCGGTCAGGTTCAGTGAAGTTTGCGGTTACAATCGGCGGTCTCAGCAGGTCGCTTCTACGGCATGTCAGTTTTCTCTGCTTCAGCTTTTCCAAGTTCAATAACCTGTCCACCGGACTTGGCGGATAGGCGATCTGTTCTTCAGTTCGGCAGCAGCTTGCAGTAGTCAGCGAATAATGGTGTGTTCGCGCGACCTCGCGGTCTCGACGAACTCGTGTTCTATTCGTCTTCAAGCAGCAGTTTGGGCGGTCTCGGCGACTTCGATAGACTGGGCGGTCTTGGCGGTCTCTGATTCTGTCAGTGTAACATCCTGAATCGCACTAGGCCCCTTGTGCGTGTTTTTGAGCCAGGAGAGCTGACTTGGGCTTTGGGGAGTGCTGACAACTGGGAAGCATGTAGTAGCCAAAAAGTATGGGATTGGCAAATTTTCGGGTGACACGGCCTGGGACACGGGCGTGTCCCAGAGCGTGTCCTGCTCGGGTGCGTAGCAGTCGCAAGGTCGACGAAAATGGGTTCGATGAAGTGTTCGGGCGAGACACGCCCCGTGTTACGGGCGTGTCACAGCCATGTCTGGGGCGTGTTGGAGGGCGTGTGTTCCCTCTGGTCGATGACCAGCGCTCGACGATCGTCGATTATCAAGTATGGGGCACACGACCTATGACACGGGCGTGTCATAGGGCGTGTCCCGCTCATCCTCGAGTAGTTCTCGTGTAAGTCGAAATATACTCGAGTAGGTGGAAAAGTACTCGAGTAAGAGGGCGTGACACTGGCGTGTAATACCTGTGACATGGGTGTGTCCTATCCGGGTACTCGAGTAGTTGGTTTTCTCTCGAGCAAGTCTCGAGAGGGTTACACGCCCCATGACACGGGCGTGATTGGGCTATCACGGGCATGTCCAATCCGTGTACTCGAGTAGTCGGATTTCTCTCGAGTAAGTCCTCTCGAGTAAGTCTCGAGTGGGTTACATGCCCCATATAACGGGCGTGACTGGGCCGACACGGGCGTGTCCCACCCGTGTGTCGTGTCGAGTATTGAACTGACGCCTAAAAACCGTCGTAACGCTTTGCCTAAGCAGGACACGGGTAAGGACACGGGCGTGTCCCTACCCGTGTCACTTTTATATAAAAGGGGAAGTGATAACCCTAGCCATTTTCACTCCTCATTCCAGCCATTTTTCTAAGAGAAACTCCTATTGAGAGAAGGAAGTCGCTGGATCTAGTTCTAGAGGAGAAGAACCGCCGCCGCCGTGGAAAAGAAGATGCCGCCGAGAAGAGTCACGAGATCCATGACCGAAAATGGTGGAAATGCCGGAAATGAGGTGAGTTTCATACCCTCTCCCTTGCTGCTAGATCGTTAGTTATTTTCTTAGGAGAGATATCGACTCAAGCGATTCTTGATGGAGAGAAGGAGTTTTCTATGGACGGTCATGCAAGGACATGTGTTCTAGGTTTTAGATCTCTTCAACCTCCCCTTTCTTCTATGTGATGATGGGTGGATGGTTTCGTGAAGAATCATGGCCCTTTGAGGGTGAATAAGGGAGGAGGAATTTCTGGAGTGATTTTGGAAGATCGACTTGAAGAGGAAGATGAACCGATGTCGTTCATTCCTCTTTACGAAGCGTGCAGAATCTGTATTCTGCGCGCAGCGATCTTCATGGACATTTTCATGTAGGATTTGGCCGGATCTGGGCTTCCGACTAAACACTAAAGTTGTAGCCCCTGAAAATACCTTTCCAACGAGTGGTTGCACATCTTCATGCTAAGTCTGTAGCCACAGGAAAGTCTGAACGAACATGACGTCAGATAAATCCTGCATGCAGAAATTGTGTTCTGTACGCAGCGGAATTCAAGGCTGATTTCAACTAGAATACACTCAAATCTGGGTTGTGGGTTGAATATGAAAGATGTAACCCATGGAAATACCTTTCCATCGAGGGGTTACACGTCTTCACTGGATTCTTGTAGCCTCAAGAATCTCTGGTCGAAGTTGCTGTCCATATTTATTCTGCACTCAAATTCTGGGGTTTATAAAATATGAATTTGAATTCGGTGGAATCGATGTTGCTGATTAACTCTAGACTTTGATGAACTATTTTATGCTGACCACCGTAGTACTATGAATGATAAATCTTGTTAATTAGATTTCATAAAACTGAATTGTGGAGCAAGCTTTAATGCATGATATGACTTGCTAAAATTGATAGATTGTTATAAATCACACCATGTTTATAATATGATGAATGAAATGACTGGATACAATTGGTAGATTATTATTAAGGCGCATCATGTTTGTAATAAGTTGAAATCATTTGGAATGAAAAATAGAGGGATAAGCCATGGCCATGAGTATGTATGATGGTTAGAATGAAATGTAGTAGTCCAATACTTAGAGCGTAGTCTCCCTACATGTAGTATTGTGAATGGATGTAAGTGCGGTGTTGACCGTCACTAGTTGGTTTGTGTTGAGATGTGGTATATATGGATGGTTGGGATGTGCCCTCGTGCTTACCTCCGAGGCCCCTTCCATGCCACGGTGTTGTGAAATTTGCATGTGGTGTGAGTCAACACGTGGTGTCGTAATCCTGGGTTAAGGATAGTGTGGCAGGTCTACGGGCTCGTCGATCGTCACACCGACGGGAGCTGACGGTTAGACTTTGGGCGGTCGGGCTGTGTCCTCGATATTCACGTACCGAGGCCCCTTCCGTGCCAAGTGAACGGTTGGGCTGTGTACTCGTGCCTTCTTTCGAGGCCACTTCCGAGTCACACCAGGCCAGTTCGGGATGTGCCCTCGGTGCACATCTACCCGAGACCCCGCTGGGCCATAGTACGCATGAGCTCCACTATTGTGTTCTTAGAGTTGAGGCGTACGGAGGCCTAGGTGAAGTAGTGTGGATACCCGCCTAGCAGTAGAGATGCCCGCTCCACTGTCACCGCCTGGCCACGGCGGCTGATGCTTGAGAGGTTAGCTACCTGCTCGAATAGTGGGAACTATAGTCTGTGTCGACATAGTAATTGCATGTGTGTGATCATGGGTGAGTCATTGCATAGCATACATACTATTACATAGCATTGCACAAATAAGACCCTCATCGTATAAGTTTGTATGTGCACTCTTATACGATGAGTTACTTTTATGTAATCCGATCCTTAACTTATAAGTTTGTATGAACATTCTTATAAGTTAAGTTACTTTCCTATTGTAGTTACTTGTACTTGTTGATTTACTAATATTGTTATTCAAGTAGAACTGCTAGTTTATAATATTATTATTCATGTACTATTACCACCTGCTTGTACCTGCTTTACTACTTGTATTATACTTGTACCCTTGTTCCTTTCTCCGCCCGGTGCCGAGGAGTCGCCGGGGGAGCGGATGTGAAGCCATTTAGTCTTTCGACTAACGGTTGCTACGTCTTCTTTTTTAGGAGGTCACCTCGCAGGTAGAGCAGCCGCAGACTTTGCAGCAGGACAGCCATGCCAGGATGACAGGGCTTGAAGTGACGGTGTCGTCGCTACCATCAATTACGGATGTGAGTGTTGTGAGATTCTGTTGTAGCCCGTTTGGGCAAATTTTATAGCTGTACTCTGATATTGTAGAAGCGTGTTTTAGCTTCTCTTATTTGATGTATTTGGACTTATATGCTTAGTGTGGATTTGACTTCTTCTTGCCTATATTATGGTTGGGTTTGCATGTATATATTGATATTGTTTGTAGCCGGTGGAATAGGCGTCTTGTGGTACAGGTTAGCCGTGCGCTAATGCTACCGCAAGGTGACTGTTTCGGGCATATGACCCCCCTTCGTGCCGTGTTTTAGGATCCGGGAGGGGGGGTCTTACTGTCTGCTCGGATTATTTTTTGTAATCTGTTCTGTTTTCCTTGTGTACTAGCGAAATCATGTCTTACCATGTATACCTCGCCCTGTAAAGAAGATAGTGAATATATGATCTGCTTGCTCCTGTGTTTGCTTCTGATTGTTTGAGCTTGCTTTTCGAGTTTCTGCTTGATCAAGGTGAGATCTTGATAGCTCTAAGAATATTAATTTGGCGTTAGACTGTCTCGTTGATCATCTTGATAAAATTTAACACCATCAGCAATAAAGGCGAAAAAATTTTAAGAAAAAAGATTATTACACATTTGATCGAATGACAGGCAGGATTGATCAACCGGTTTTTGTTGAAATTTCTCACAAGCTGATCAACCGGTAGTTCTGGTATCAAGCAAACACTTCCAATGCTATCAAGCTGATCACTTGATCAAGCGAAAAGTGAGAACTAGGCGCATGAACACTCCAATCATAAACTGAGCTAAGTAATCAGAGGCAACAGAGAGCAACCACAGATCTTTGAATTAATCAACTATCAACTTTACAAACCAAGGTATACATGGCGAGACATGATTTTGCCAAGTATAATTGAGAATCAAACAAACAAGAAACTTTAAGCCGGGCGGACTGCCTCAGAGACCACCTAGTCTGCCAAGTATGCTAAGACCGCCAAGCCGCTGTTGTTGCACCACTGATCTATGGAGTCTGCATGGTCCGCGGACTACCCGTTATTCAGCTGAGACGACTGCTCTACAAGCTGCCGCCGAACTGAACGAACACACCGCCAAGTCCACCGAGACCAGAGAACTGGTTATTGAACTTGAACTTCAATTGCTGGAGAGAAGACTGGCTGGCAACAAAGTGAGACCTGCTGCAAACCGTTGATTGTAACCGCAAGCTCCACTGCTTCCTGACCGCAATCAGAACCAGACTCCTGGCTTCACAGCGCTAGCTGCACAACCTGCAAACAGCAACCAGTTAAACCTCCTCAATCCGTGCAAACTAGAAAATCGAGGCCGCAACAATTAATCTGCGATAAACTTACTGCTCATTCAGTTACTATTGAAGTGACGGGGGTGTCTTATTTATAGGCGTGGTGAGGAGTGTGGTCATCGCCCTAGTGAATAGAGTCACCACCCCAGCTCGCAGCTAGCACAACTCAGTCCGCCGAGTCTGCAGGGACAAGGCCATACATCAGCCGATTCGCCAGGCACCAAATCAAGAAGCCAGTCCGCAACCTGGCGGACACCGTACTAGTACGCATGCTTTGCAGCATGCAGACAACAACAGCCCACATACTGCACAAGTCCGCATGCTACATGCGGACACAACACCAGCCCACACATCTTGTGAACACCGCACCAGCTCGCCACACGAGTCTACGACCAACAGGCACAGATCGCCCGGTCAACCAGCGGACACCGCGGGCTCTGCGACTACTCTGTACTTGTCAGAGTGACCAAGTCCAGCCACCCATCAATCACATGGCGCGAGCTCGGCGGGCACGAAGCCAGATCACCAGCTCCAAGGACTATCCGCCACAAAAAAACACGGTTATCACCCACCTCATCAACAGAGATCAAGGGCAAAGACCAATGCCGATCTCGCGATCTCCAAAACCCAGTCCGCCACAACGGACTCTGCGGACTCGAACCGAGTCCGCCATTTTCCCGCAGATACACCACCAATCCGCCCGGTTACAATAAGAAGAACAAGCCAACAACAGAACCACAAGTCGTGCTGACTGAACACCGCCATCAGGTCGCAATAGACAGGCCTCCCAGGCCACCCCATCACAAAACCCAGACTGCACCATCAAACCGCCCAGACCGCGCGGTCTACTCAATCAAAGACTTTTACTTCACAATTTTCAACACTCCCCCTTGAAGTGAGAAGTGGTGATCAAGCCCGACAGTCCTCGTAACCATGGAAACAACACCTTCGGCAACGGCTTCGTGAAGATGTCTGCGACATTGTCCTCACTCCGCACATGCTCCACCATAAGAGATCCCTCCAACACCTTCTCCCGAATGAAGTGGTGCTCAATCTCAATGTGCTTGGTCCGAGCGTGACAAACTGGATTATTCACCAGCTTCATGGAACTCTCATTATCATCGCTCAGCAGAGTAGGAGCGCGCACTTCTTAATAGATGTCCTCTACTAGTCTCCTGAGCCAGATGGCTTCCCGAGCTGCCAAAGCCGAAGCCTTGTATTCTGCTTCCGTAGTAGAGACGAACACTGAGTCTTGCTTCTTGCTGCACCAAGAGATACTGCTTGATCCACAAGTGAAGACATAATCGGATGTTGACTTCCAGTCATCTACATCTCCTCCATAATCAGCATCTGAGTATCCTTGAAGAATAAACTCTGTGCCTCTCCTATAAAGGAGACCCATATCAGAAGTGGCCTTCACATACTTTAAGATGTTCCTAGCCTCCATCAGATGAGGCTTCCTGGATTCCGTCATATACCGACTTACTTGGCCAACCGCATAAGCAATGTCTGGCCTCGTAATCGTCAAGTAGATAAGACTCCCAACTAGAGCCTGAAACACCAAAGGATCCGGAAGAATCCGCCCCTCATCCCGCCGAAGTTTGATGCTTGAATCAAATGGAGTAGAGTTGCTCTTCCCCTCCTGTATGTCGAATCACTAAATGATCCGTTCCCCAAAGCCCTTCAGGTACACAAGTATGTCGTTCTCCTTCCTCTCCACCTTAAGTCCAAGGAAATGGTGGAGTTTACCCAGATCCTTCATCTCTAATCTGATAGCTAGCTCTGCCCTGAGCCTAGCTACTTTCTCCTTGGAGTTCCCGTGATGATCATGTCATCCACGTACAACAGCACCAGAACTAGAAGCTTCCCCTTCTTCTTGACGAACAAGCTCGAGTCTGAGTTTGAAGCCATATAGCCTCAGAACTGGAGGTATTCTGCAATCTTCCCACACCAGGCTCGAGGAGACTGCTTCAAACTATAAAGGGCTTCGTGGAAATTACAGACTTAGTCTGGATGTTCTTCAGATACGTAACCGAGTGGTTGAACCATGAAGATGTCCTTGCCGATCTCCCCGTAAAGAAAGGCGTTCTTTACGTTCAGCTGCCACATCTTCCAGCCCTGGCAAGCCGCCAAATCTATCACCACTCGTACTGAAGTCATCTTTGCCACTGGATTGAACGTCTCCTCATAGTCCTCACTGTACTGTTGCGAAAACCCTCGAGATATAAGGCGAGCCTTGTACCGCTCGTTGCTTCCATCCACCTTCTTATTCAGCTTGTAGACTCACTTGCAAGTTACATGAGTAACGCCATCAACATTAGACACCAAGTCCCAAGTATCATTCTTCTTGAGGGTAGCCATCTCCTCATCCATGACATCATTCCACTCCATAACTCCAGTGGCTTCTTCACACTTTAAGGCTCCCGCTCATCCAGGGGGCTTGCGAAGAAACAAGAGACAAAGCTAACCGTGTTGCCTTCGCAATACCGAGTGGTGGCTTGATGGTCCTCTTCGATCTCTGAAGTGGCTGCTCCTTGCTCACCACCTCCACTGCTTCTTCAGAACCATCTCCGTTCCCGGGCACACTTGGAGTGTCAGTCCCTCTGCTTCCCGAACTAGAAGCTTTTGCCCCAGAGCTTGAAACACCTGGAGCTCCTGGTGACACAGGCATCTCCACCTGAAGATCTTCAGCAGCTTCCCTCTGCCCTTCATCAACCCTGCTCTCCTCCAGCTCAATAGTGCCACCTCCAAACGACGTCAGCTCATCAAAGACAACATCTCTTGATACAAAGAACTTCCTTGTCGCAGGATCCATGCACTTCCAACCCTTCTTCCGCTCATCATATCCAACAAAGACAAGCTTCCTCGCCTTTGCATCAATCTTGGTCCTCTGAGCATCCGGGATGTGAACATAACAGGTTGATCCAAACACCCAAAGATGTTCCACACTCAGCCTCTCCTTGAACATCATTTCCACAGTAGTCTTCATGTTGATCGGACTCAGAGACATCCAATTAATGACATAGGTTGCGCAAGTCATTCCTTCCACCCAAAAGGACCTGGGAATGCCCTTTGTATGAAGCCAACACTTGCAAGTTCCCATCAAGTAACAGATCTTTCTCTCTGCTACTCTATTTTGTTGTGGAGTATGAGCACAAGTAAGCTCTCTCTAGATCTTGTGCTTCCTGTAGAAGTTGGATAACTCAGATAAGACAAACTCACCACCATTGTCTGATCTGAACTTCATGATTCGCAAGCCAAGTCGGCCCTCTACCAGCTTCTTGAACTCCACAAACAATTGGAAAGTTGTCGACTTCTCCTTCATGAAATACACCCAAGTGTATCTTGAGTAATCATCAATCAATACCAGTATGTATCTGCTGCCTCCAAGATTAACCGTAACTGTTGGCCCCATCAGATCACCATGGATGCATTCCAATGGTGCCTTGCTCCTCATTTGTGACTTATCAAAGGGAAGGCGATGAGCCTTACTGTACTGACACCATGAGCAAATGTGGTCATCTCTGTAGGATGACAACTTTGGCAAGCCTTTTACAAGGCTCTTTATTGTCATAACTTTCAGCTTATCCATCCCAACGTGTCCTAGTCTTTCATACTAGATAGCTGTGCTGTCATTGCCCTCATTCCGATCAACATAAGAGCTTGTTGATAAGACAAATAAGTCTCTTACTTCTTCTCCCAACATGAGCAACAACAGCCTTTACCGCTGATATATTACGGAGAAACCTTACTTCTGTTGGGCCAAACAGAACATGATAGCCCGCGTCAACTGTGTTGGTCACTGAGAATAGGTTCTTCTTCATGCCAGGTACGTGATACACACTCCTTAAGGTAAGCAGACACTGAGCACTATCCAAAGAAACAACACCCTCTTTCTATACATAATAAACAGAGTCATCAGCTGTAATAATAGCTTCATTACCTAAGAACGGTTGCAGCGAAGAGAACTTTTGAAAGATTTGGTACCTAAACACCTAGAGGGGGGGGTGAATAGGTGACCTAATCCTTTTCTAACTTTATTGGCAGCTATCAGTTATATCACAGCAATCTAACTAGTTTATCACAGCAAACACAGCATACACAGCAACAATTTCAGCACAGTACAGCACACAGTGATTTATAGTGGTTCCCCAAGATATGGGTACATCCACTTTCCCCCTTCGCCTATCTAGCAGTGTACTAGATTCGGCCAAACTCCTGCACTGTCTCAGAACCCAAATTAATTCCTACACCTCAGGCCCAAAGCCTTACAACTCAGCTTTATCCCAAAGCCTACACTCAGCCAATCAAGGCCTACACTCAGCCAACTAAGGCCTACACTCAGCCAACAAGGCCTACACTCAGAGATCTCTATCTCCTACACTCAGGCTAACAAGCCCTACCCTCAGCCTTTATAAATATAGGCTTACAATCACTCAGATCCAATGGATCCTACAAGTTAAAAATGTAATACAAATAATATCTCTACAACTCAGAATTAAAGGAGGGGAGTTGAGAGATTCTTGATGAGTTCTTGGAAGAACTCAGCTGGATTCACCCTGACTTAGCTTTCTTCAAAGCTTCTTGAGTAGAACTGAATAAGGCTGAATCCTCTGCAGTTGTTCCTTGACCTCTGCCACTTAAGATCCAGAATTGAATCTGAATCCTTCTTCTCAGCCTAGTTCCAGAGGCTGATTTCTTGGATGGAGCCCTCTCTCTCCAACTTCTTAGATCTGCACTTGAACTGCAAGATCTTCTTGTGTTGATCCTCTTTGTAACACTATATTTACTTCAATAATCTGATCAACAACTTTGAACTTCTTTCAACAACCTCAACAATTCTGAACCACAGTTTCTGCAAACTGTAGGTGTCTATTTATAGGCCTTCTTCATGGTAACCGGCTGGTCCGGTCCATAACTGACTTCTGATATCTCTGACAGGTGCTGTAGACCGGCTGGAACGGCATCTGTCAAATCATCCAGTCACTTCTTGAAAATCTCTAACTGTCTGTAAGTGTCGAGACTTTCTGTCTTTAAGTGTCGACACTTATAGTCCAAGTGTCGACACATGTTGTGTAAGTGTCGACACAAGTCTACAAAGTGTCGACACATATCCTTGTATGTCTCGACACAGATTCTTCTTCATGTGTCGACACTGAAATTAAGTGTCGACACAAGTACTTGTTCTTCTAGCTTTTGTTGAATTCTTCTATGTGTCGACACATCTCCTTTGTGTCGACACATCTTCTTGTGTTGAATCTGTCAAGTGTCGACATTGCTTCTTGGTGTCGACACATAGTCTTCTATGTTGAATCTTGCTGAGTGTCGACACAGCTCCTTGTGTCGACACACCTTCTTGTTGTTGAGACTTCAGCTGAGTGTCGACACATTCCCTTAGTGTCGACACTTGTACTTAGAATATTTTGTTGATAATTCTTTTCTTTGCTAAGTGTCGACACAGCTCCTTGTGTCGACACTTTCTTTAAGTGTTGAGTCTTCAGCTGTGTGTCGACACATTGTTCTGGGTGTCGACACATACTTCAAATGTTGACTCTACTGTTGAGTGTCGACACATTGTGTTGAGTGTCGACACTTACTTCAAGTGTTGACTCTTCTGCATAGTGTCGACACATTGTGTTGGGTGTTGACACTTTACTTAGTCTCTGCAGACTTCTGCTGAGTGTCGACACAGCTCCAAGTGTCGACACTTTCTGGTGTAGACACAGCTTCACTGGGTGTCGACACAGCTCCTTGTGTCGACACTTTCTGTCTGCACTTTTCTTCACTGAGTGTCGACACAGCTC
The DNA here is from genome assembly GCA_039583875.1 of Platanthera guangdongensis. NCBI lineage: Eukaryota > Viridiplantae > Streptophyta > Magnoliopsida > Asparagales > Orchidaceae > Platanthera > Platanthera guangdongensis. Next base: position 243,161,051 of record CM077151.1, on the reverse strand, counting down.
CAAGTGTCGACACTTTCTGTCTGGTGTCGACTCTGCATCCCAGGTGTCGACACAATGACTCCAAGTGTCGACACTGCTTGTCTGGGTGTCGACACAAGCTTTCTTAAGTGTCGACACTTTCCCTCTGGGTGTCGACACATGGAATTAGAAACTTTTTGCTTCAGTCCAGTGATTTCTTAACCTGCACAAGTAACTCAAACATACATCAAATACATTATGATGTATATCATTGAGTTGGGTGAGGCTTCTTCAAATCAGATACATTTGACCAATGTACCCAACAATCTCCCCCTATTTGGAGAAGTCATAACCCTTAGTCAATGATATACACCATTCATAATTAAAATTACAAAATGATGTAAAGCAGATTATAAACAGTAGGGTAAACATAAACATGTAATATTTCACACATGTATACACATTCAACATTGCAGAACAAACAAGAAATAGACATATTCTCAGAACAATCATGAAATATATTTATCATATATTGTTCTAACATTTTTCTAATACATCTTCAATGGTTTACAAAAATGTTTTTCATTCAAAAGATTACAACAATCTTCAAGTCAATTCCTAATCTATTTCTGATCTGGTTCTTTGATAACAATGCCTTTGCCTGATTGGACTTGAGCTTTGACAGTGGCTTCAGCAGTTGCAGCATCAGCAGGCTTCTTGCCTTTTAAGTCCTTCTTCTTCAGCTCTTCTGCTTTGATTTTCTGCCTCTCAAAATAATGATATGGCTTAGGGAAGTACTTGCTAGGCTCCACTGCAGTAGGAGGTAGCTTTCCCATCTTTGCCTTTCTTCTATATTGAACAATGGCCTCCTGTTTTATTTCATGTTTTCTCCATTCTGCTTCAGAGAACCACTTGTTCCTTTCATGAGCATTGTCCTTGGCAGCTTTCCAGGCAGTTAAAATTATATTTCTAGAGGTAGGGCTCCACTGTTCAAAATCTGGCCTTTGTTTTGCTTGTTCCCTAAACCTCTTCTTTGACAACCTTGCCTCTTCTTCTTTTTCTAATGCCTCTTGCATAGCTGCAGAAATAGGCTGAACCACTTTATCCAGAATAACATTAGGCTTTCCTTCAGTTGGGCTATACATTGTCTGGACATCTGCTTGAACCATGTCAAAATCTGGAGGTGGATAAATCACTTGAGCTACCTCTGGTTGCTCACCTCCAAGATATGCAGTTTGAATCCCTGATTCAGCAACATTATCATCATCACAGAGTGGAGGATAGCCCAGTGTAGCTCTGATGGAGTTAGATATCCATTTGGCATGGTCAGAGCTAGCTTTGACTAATACTCTCTCCCCCTTTATGACTTCTCTGGCCATATGATCTCTGACATCATCCTTTTGAAACTTATCTGACTGTCCAAGTATCTGATTCCCTCTTTAAAGAATGGTTTCAGCTTTGTAAGTTGTTCAGAGATGACTTTCTGGGAATCTTTAATAGCAGACTTAACAGCAGTAATCTCAGCTTGAAATACTTTATCAAAGTCAGCCTTAGCAGCAGCAGTAGATGTTGAAGGTTCAACAGTCTTATTCTTCAATTCAGTGACTATAGCATTGTGTGAAGCAGTCAAATTGTCATTCATCCTTAACTGATTTTCCAGTACATACCCTTGCTTCAATGCTATATCATCTACCTGTGCTTTGATCTTCTCTTGGTGTGTTGCCAGATACACCACAGCATTTCCACCCTTGTGGAAGCATTCATTCATCTCCTTCTTATTAAGGTTCATCTCAAACCTTATAGACTTTATTTCTTGGGCCAGGTCAAACTGTAAAGTCTTCTGCCCTTCATCAACATAAGCCTCTATGGCTTTCCTTTGTTCATCCATTTTTATCTGCAGGGCAATCAGTAAAGCACTATAGTCAACAGTTGGAGCTTGTTGAACTATAGGCTGTGGGGCTATAGATTGCAAGGCTTTCTTATAACTCTGACTTCTCCTCTTGAAGACATAGAGTTTCTTCTTCTTAGCCTTTGCAGCCTCATCTTCTTCAGATTCTGAAGTGCTGGCTATTTCAACCCTTTCCTTAGGGCTTTGAGGTTTGTCAGCTTGCACAGTAGGTGCCTTTTCAGTTTCTTGCCTAATAAGCTCTTCCAGAACTTCCATGTGCTCCCCCTCAGCAGCAGCACTCTTATCTTCAGCAGTAGCATCCTTGTCCATATCAAAATCTTCTTGATCTAGATTTAGAAACAAATCTTCCATTGTATATTCAGGTGGAGACTGTGCAGGAGAAGTTCTTGGTTCTTCCACCACTTGATCAGGAACCACTTCTAGTACAATAGATGTGTCTTGGAGAACAACATCTGGTTCTTGACTGTCTAGCTGAGTTTGCTGATGTACATCAGACAAATCAGAATCTACTATAGAAAAATTCAATGTATTTAGATCAATGAGTACCTCTTGGATGATGTTAGTGGCTTGCTCACTTCCAGAGTAGAGGGTTCGTCTACTACTGGAAGCTCCCCCTGGCTGTGATCCCTATGGATGGGGCTAGCTTGAGGCAGCTCCCCCTGGATCTCAGCTACATCTTGAGCAGCAGGGGTCTTCTCTGCAGCCACCTCCTCTTGAGCATCAGGAGTGAAAACAACTTGTTCTTCACTCCCTAAACTGCTGGAGGACTCCTGTGTCACAGCAGCTGTCTTCCTTTTCTTCCTTGGAGGAGTCTCCTTCTCAGTAACTAGCTTCTCTGGGGTTGCCACTTCCTTGGACAACACCCTGTCCCATCTGGAAAATATCCTTTGATCCATCTTCCTCATATGGTTGATCTTACTTCCAGCAGCATTGCTCATTACCTCTGGGATTGTACCAAGTAGGTAGAGACTTATAATTCTGCCCAGATTGGGCTTCTTCAAGCTCTCCTTGATCTTGTCAAAAACCACTATTGACCAGTCTGTTTTCAGAGTGAATATGATTCTAGTCATAATTCCAAACATAGAGGCAGACACCCTGTCATGCCCTCCAGGCTTACTGAGAATAACCTTGCCCACAATCTCAGACATGAATTTTCCTTGACTGTTCATGCCTTTCCTGTTAAAGACAGATCCTATCTTCATCTTTGGATCAAGTCCACACCAAATAAGGGCTTCCCTGGTCTTGGATGCAGTTACTTCTTCTTCATCTTGTGTTTTAGGTAGCTAGAGTACCTTCCTCAGACTTTTTGATGAAATCTTGACTTTAGATCCATGAACTCTGGATTTGATTCTATATCCAGAGTCATCTACAGCAGCTCCATTAAGGAATTCAAGAACTTCCTTCTTCCAAATCTTTGTTGGTTCTGAAACCAAGTATTCTAGTCCAGAATTGGCGACTAGGGTTACCACCGACTGGATTTCTTGATCTGCGTCGTCGAACGCGCCGCGCACTAGCTCATAGCCCTCGTTAACGTTCTCCTCAAGCTTAGGAGCCATTAGGGTTTGGAGAATTAGTCTTGAGAAAAGAGAAGTGTCGACACAATAGTTTTGGTCTCGAAACTTTGAAAGCGTGTCGACAAACAAAGACAGAACCCTATTTATACCTGTCTAATTTTGAAGATGAACAGGCGGGACAGCTATCTTAGGATGTGTCGACACTGGCAATAAGTGTCGACACTGACTTATAATGTCTCGACACACATGTGTCGACACAAGTTTAGTCAACAGATTTTATGTGTCGACACTTGGTTATGTGTCGACACAACATAACTCGACACATTGTCGAGACTTTACTTAGAAAAATTCTGAGTAAAACTTAAGTGTCGACACCACATAGGATGTGTCGACACCTACTTGACATGTGTCGACACTAACATTCTGAAGTGTCGACACCACATTCCTAGATGTGTCGACAGCTTTTTCCTGAAGTGTCGACACCACTATTCTGTGTCGACATAGACTTGTCTATGTGTCGACACCTTTTTACTTAGTCATTTTCAAATCTGTAAACTTACTCTAAGTTTATCATTCCTAGTTCAATTTTGAATCTATTGAACTTAGCTTCTTCTAGTGGCTTAGTAAACATGTCAGCTACTTGTTCATCTGTTTTAACATATTCAAGTGAAATATCTTCTCTTTCTACATGTTCTCTAAGAAAGTGATATTTAATCTCAATATGTTTTGTTCTACTATGAGATACAGGGTTATTAGCTATTGAAATAGCACTTGTAGAATCACAGTAAAGTGGAGTTCTACTTACCTGAAATCCATAGTCCTCTAGCTGATGTTGAATCCACAGAAGTTGAGCACAGCAACTTCCTGCAGCCACATACTCTGACTCAGCTGTGGAGATAGCCACACTAGTCTGCTTTTTGCTGCTCCATGAAATTAGTCTCCCACCTAGGAATTGACAGGTTCCAGTAGTACTCTTTCTATCCTCTTTGCATCCTGCAAAGTCTGCATCTGAATAACCTGTTAGATCAAAGTCTCCATTCCTAGGGTACCAGAGGCCTAGATAGGGAGTGCCCTTTAGATATCTCAAAATTCTCTTGACTGCAGTCAAGTGAGACTCTTTAGGGCAGGCTTGATACCTTGCACAAACACATGTAGCATACATGATGTCTGGTCTACTAGCAGTCAAGTATAATAGGGAGCCAACTATCCCTCTATACAAGGTTTCATCTACAGGTTTCCCTGCATCATCCTTGCTAAGAGACATACTTGACCCCATAGGAGTCTTCATGGTACTGGATGAATCCATACCATACTTCCTTATGAGTTCTAGGGTGAACTTTGACTGACAAATGAACAAACCACTCTCAGTCTGTTTAACTTGGAGACCCAAGAAAAACTTCAGCTCTCCCATACTACTCATTTCAAACTGACCTTGCATAAGTTTTGCAAACTTTTTGCAAAGGCTGCTTTCAGTAGACCCAAATATAATGTCATCTACATATATTTGGACTAGTATGACTTTGCCTCTAGATTCCCTAAGGAATAGAGTCTTATCTATTTTCCCCCTTGAGAATTTGTTCTCAATGAGGAAACTAGATAGGGTTTCATACCAAGCCCTAGGGGCTTGCTTTAACCCATATAAAGCTTTCCTAAGTCTATAGACATAATGAGGTAGAGTTGGATCAACAAAACCTGAAGGCTGCTCCACATAGACTTCTTCTTTCAAATTACCATTTAGGAATGCTGACTTGACATCCATTTGGTATACCTTGAATCCTTGATAGGTTGCATAGGCCAAGAACATTCTTATGGCTTCCAGTCTGGCTACTGGAGCAAAGGTTTGATCAAAATCAATACCTTCTTCTTGCCTATATCCTTTAGCAACCAGTCTAGCTTTATTCTTAATGATGACACCTTGTTCATCCATCTTATTCCTGTAGATCCACTTAACTCCTATTACATTGTGGTCTTTAGGTTTAGGAACAAGTTCCCAAACCTTGCACCTCTTGAACTGATTAAGCTCTTCTTGCATTGCTTCAGTCCATTGTGGATCTTTATTGCTTCTTCAAATCTTTTAGGTTCAACTTGAGACAAAAAGCTGGAATAGATTGCAGCATTCATGTTTCTACTCCTGGTTTGAACTCCTTGTCTTGGATCTCCAATAATCAGCTCTACTGGATGATCTCTAAGATGCCTGTGGGCTGGAGGCATCCTCACTTCAGGTTGAACCACTTCAGCATCTGCATCATGCTGTATACCTTGGATTTCTTCAGCAACTGGCACATGTAGTTCTCCCCCTGGACAGCAGCTACTCTCCTCTCCTTGCTGTCTTGCAGCAGGCACTTCTTCTATAGTAAGCTTGTCCATTGTCTTTGTCAAACCTGTGGGGCTGCATACATTGCTAGACAACTCATTATTAATAAGTTTAGTCTCATCAAAAACTACATGCACTGATTCTTCTACAACTTGTGTAGTCAAGTTGTAGACTCTATAAGCCTTACTATTATTGCTGTACCCAACAAAAATTCCCTCTTGGGACTTGGCAGCAAACTTAGTTAAGTAAGACTTCCCATTGTTAAGTATGAAGCATTTGCAACCAAAGATCCTGAAGTAGGATAGGTTTGGTTTCCTGCCTTTCACAACTTCATAGGGGGTCTTGTTTAGCCCTTTAGTGATGGTAGCCCTATTTATAACATGGCATGCAGTGTTAACTGCTTCAGCCCAGAAATACTCTGGCAGTGATGTATCACTTAGTAGGGTTCTACCAGCCTCTATCAAGGTCCTATTTTTCCTCTTCAGCAATGCCATTTTGCTGAGGTGTTCTAGGTGAAGAGAATTCTTGAAATATCCCAAAGTCTTCACACAGTTTTGTCATGCTATCAGACTGAAATTCAGTACCATGGTCACTTCTAATTTTGACCACAGTACTATTTAGTTCATTCTGAATTTGCTTGACAAAGCTGTAGAAGACACTAGGTGTTTCAGATTTCTGTCTTAAGAAGAACACCCAGGAAAACCTTGAGTAGTCATCTACAACTACAAGGGTATAGACCTTCCTACCTAAGCTGTGAACTGGCATTGGACCAAAGAGATCCAAATGCAAGAGGTACAAACACCTCACAGCATCTTTGTTTCTATGCTTTTAAAGGTGGATTTAGTCTGCCTGCCCTTTTGACAAGCTAAGCAAATGCCATCTTTAACACACTTAACTTGAGGACCATTCCTCACTAACTCTTTGCTAAAGAGTTTGCTAATAGTCTTGTAGTTAAGATGGGCTAGCCTCTTGTGCCATTTGACACAATGAGAGACTGTCTCATCAGCTACAAGACAAACTGGAGAACCATTGTTCTCAACCATAATGTCTAGGCAGTAGACATTCCTTTTCCTATAACCTGTCAAAATGATCTCTTGATCACTTGACCTCTTGATATGACAACCATTTTTAACAAATGAGATGTCATACCCTACATCACTTAATTGACTTATACTTATTAGGTTGTGTTTCAACCCTTTAACATAAGCCACTTGAGTAATGGTAACTAAGTTTGAAGAAATGTTACCAAACCCTTTGATGATTCCTTTTTCAGAACCACCAAAGGTCACTTTAGGACCATTTTGATTGGAATGTAGTCCTTCAGTAGTCCCCTAGTTCCAGTCATATGTCTGGAACATCCACTGTCCAAGTACCATGTAGGGGTATGGCCACTTGGACTCACCTGCAAAACAAATTAATGAACCTTAGAACCCAAAGTATTCTTGGGTCCTTGGTGATTGTTAGTTTGCAATTTGACAAACCTACCTACTGGCTTTCCAACAGGTAGTTTGGAACTCACTTTGGCACTCACATTGTGCCAACAGTCTACTGCAAAATGGCCAACTTTGCCACAACACCAACATTCAAATTTATTGTACCTTTGCTTAGGTACTGCCTTGGCTGTCTTGACTACAGCAGGCTTGTTGAATGTTGGGGCTTTGCCCTTGGACTTATACTTGGACTGCTCAGTCCCTGCAGGTCTAATAAAGCCCAGTCCAGCTTTACCTTTGTGATGAACAAATTCATCAATTATGGGTAACACTGACTTAGGTTTAGAAAACCTAGCAACCAAGTCCTTCTCCTTCTGAAGATTGATCTCCAGACACTTAATTTGATCATTCTTAAAAGTGATAGTTCCCATCTGAATCACTGTTATGTGTTTCAGCCTGGCTATCTCATTCAGTTTTTGATCAAATTGCTTCTCAAAATCTGTTGCAGCAGCTTTAAGATCAGCAATTTCCTTTGCCTGACTTTTGGCAGGGACTTGCTTTTCTTGCGAGCTTGCAACAGTACTTATATTCATCTATAAGCTGATGAATATCATCCTCAGACTCAGATACATTCTCATCACTTGATGAAGAAGAATCTGAATCTGAACTAGAACAAGAAACTGAATTTAAACTTGAACTTTGTACCTGACTGGGTCCTGGCTGCTCCAGGATTTTGGCACTTTCTGTCAAAGCCATTAGCCCTTGGCAATGACTGTCTTCTTGTTCATAAATTGACTCCAAGATCTGCATGAATTCTTCCTCTTCTTCTTCAGCAAACAGCCCTATGTAGGCTTCAGCCTCAGACTCAGTTTCTGAAGAAGAGATATCTGATAGAGTCTTCTCCTTCTTAGCAACAAAAGACTTTTCTTTCTTCCCTTTGAAGTGAGTCTTTTTCCTGTCACCAGATTCCTTTCTCTGGACAATCTGCAATAACATGACCCTGTCTATTGCAGCAATAGCAAACAATCTTTGAACCAGTTGCCTTGCTTGATTTTGTCCTTTTCTTGTCATTCTTTGAAGACCTCTTTTTCTGATAAAAGTCTTCCTTTCCTTGTGATGTAGAAGGCCTTGACCTCCACTGTTTCTTTTTCAAAAACTTCTGAAAGTGTCTAGTGAAAGCAGCAAAGTCTTCATCACTTTCACTGCTCTTAGACTTTGTGCTGACAGACTCATCAGACTCTGATTCAACTACCTCTGGAGGTGGAGTTGAAGACTTATTCCTGCACTTTCTGGGAACTTCTGTCTTGAAAGCAACAGTTCTTTCTTTGTGCTCAGTCCTTGTTGATTTCTCCTCCTCTTTTCTCACTGTTAACTGCATCTCATATGACAATAACTTGCCAAACAGTGTAGGGGGAGGAATTTCCCCCAACTTAGCCATTTCTCTTATGGCACAGATCTTGGTGTCCCAATCTTTGGTTAGGGACCTTAAGAACTTGTCATTTAGTTCATAGTTACTGAACTCTCTTCCATAAGACATGAGTTCATTAACTATTCTGTAAAATTTCTTATAGCACTCAGTGATGCTATCACCCTTTCCTTGCCTAAAGCTTTCATACTCCTGATTTAGCAAGGACTTCCTATCTTGCCTAACTTCTTCAGAACCTTCCATATAGACAATGAGAGTATCCCACATCTCTTTTGCTGTTTTACAGTGAATTAAGTTCTGAAAAGTTGCATCATCAATGGCACTCACTATTATGTTCTGTGCCCTCTTGTCCATGGTGGCTAGGACAATTTCATCCTTAGTCATCTCAGAGAAATCCTTTGGAGTTCTCTGGTTTGCATCTAGAACTGAAATCTTCATAGGCACATAAGGCCCTTCCTTAACTGTGATGTAGATTCTAGGGTCAGAGGCTTCCATAAATAGCCTTACCCTTTCTTTCCAGATCCCAAAGATCTCCTTTCTGCATATGGGTAATTTCATGGAACCCAATTCCTTGTGATTCTCATAAGAACCCATGTTTCTTGATTTTCTTGATTTTCTTGAAACTGTGTAATGCCTTACACTGAATCTGCCAAACAGGATCTCCTCAGACTGTTAGTCCTTGTTTTGAGGAACCTCCCTCTGATACCACTTGAAAGATATGGTACCTAAACACCTAGAGGGGGGGGGTGAATAGGTGACCTAATCCTTTTCTAACTTTATTGGCAGCAATCAGTTATATCACAGCAATCTAACTAGTTTATCACAGCAAACACAGCATACACAGCAACAATTTCAGCACAGTACAGCACACAGTGATTTATAGTGGTTCCCCAAGATATGGGTACATCCACTTTCCCCCTTCGCCTATCTAGCAGTGTACTAGATTCGGCCAAACTCCTGCACTGTCTCAGAACCCAAATTGGTTCCTACACCTCAGGCCCAAAGCCTTACAACTCAGCTTTATCCCAAAGCCTACACTCAGCCAATCAAGGCCTACACTCAGCCAACCAAGGCCTACACTCAGCCAACAAGGCCTACACTCAGAGATCTCTATCTCCTACACTCAGGCTAACAAGCCCTACCCTCAGCCTTTATAAATATAGGCTTACAATCACTCAGATCCAATGGATCCTACAAGTTAAAAATGTATACAAATAATAACTCTACAACTCAGAATTAAAGGAGGGGAGTTGAGAGATTCTTGATGAGTTCTTGGAAGAACTCAGCTGGATTCACCCTGACTTAGCTTTCTTCAAAGCTTCTTGAGTAGAACTGAATAAGCTGAATCCTCTGCAGTTGTTCCTTGACCTCTGCCACTTAAGATCCAGAATTGAATCTGAATCCTTCTTCTCAGCCTAGTTCCAGAGGCTGATTTCTTGGATGGAGCCCTCTCTCTCCAACTTCTTAGATCTGCACTTGAACTGCAAGATCTTCTTGTGTTGATCCTCTTTGTAACACTATATTTACTTCAATAATCTGATCAACAACTTTGAACTTCTTTCAACAACCTCAACAATTCTGAACCACAGTTTCTGTAAACTGTAGGTGCCTATTTATAGGCCTTCTTCATGGTAACCGGCTGGTCCGGTCCATAACTGACTTCTGATATCTCTGACAGGTGCTGTAGACCGGCTGGAACGGCAGCTGTCAAATCATCCAGTCACTTCTTGAAAATCTCTAACTGTCTGTAAGTGTCGAGACTTTCTGTCTTTAAGTGTCGACACTTATAGTCCAAGTGTCGACACATGTTGTGTAAGTGTCGACACAAGTCTACAAGGTGTCGACACAATCCTTGTATGTCTCGACACAGATTCTTCTTCATGTGTCGACACTGAAATTGAGTGTCGACACAAGTACTTGTTCTTCTAGCTTTTGCTGAATTCTTCTATGTGTCGACACATCTCCTTTGTGTCGACACATCTTCTTGTGTTGAATCTGTCAAGTGTCGACACTGCTTCTTGGTGTCGACACATAGTCTTCTATGTTGAATCTTGCTGAGTGTCGACACAGCTCCTTGTGTCGACACACCTTCTTATTGTTGAGACTTCAGCTGAGTGTCGACACATTCCCTTAGTGTCGACACTTGTACTTAGAATAATTTGTTGATCTTTCTGTTCTTTGCTAAGTGTCGACACAGCTCCTTGTGTCGACACTTTCTTCAAGTGTTGAGTCTTCAGCTGTGTGTCGACACATTGTTCTGGGTGTCGACACATACTTCAAATGTTGACTCTTCTGTTGAGTGTCGACACATTGTGTTGAGTGTCGACACTTACTTCAAGTGCTGACTCTTCTGCATAGTGTCGACACATTGTGTTGAGTGTCGACACTTTACTTAGTCTCTGCAGACTTTTGCTGAGTGTCGACACAGCTCCAAGTGTCGACACTTTCTGGTGTAGACACAGCTTCACTGGGTGTCGACACAGCTCCTTGTGTCGACACTTTCTGTCTGCACTTTTCTTCACTGAGTGTCGACACAGCTCCAAGTGTCGACACTTTCTGTCTGGTGTCGACTCTGCATCCCAGGTGTCGACACAATGACTCCAAGTGTCGACACTGCTTGTCTGGGTGTCGACACAAGCTTTCTTAAGTGTCGACACTTTCCCTCTGGGTGTCGACACATGGACTTAGAAACTTTTTGCTTCAGTCCAGTGATTTCTTAACCTGCACAAGTAACTCAAACATACATCAAATACATTATGATGTATATCATTGAGTTGGGTGAGGCTTCTTCAAATCAGGTACATTTGACCAATGTACCCAACAACTTTGACTCACCTCCAGTGAGGTGATGACCACAACCCGAAAAAATTTGTCGAAAAAAAAAATAAATTTTAAAAAGAAAAAAAAAAAAGGAAAAACAAGTAAAGGAAAAAAAAAAACAAGAGTCTAGTCATCTTTGGTAGTCAACGGTGGAAAGAGCACGAACACACGTGCTTGCCAAGAAGGCTCCTCCCCACCCGACTTCCTCAGCACTGGAAACAACTCCTCTTTGTCTGCAACATGCCTAGGTTACAGCTTGACCTTGTAGTCACGCTTGAAATGTCCTAGTTGATTGCACCTGTAGCACTTCAACTCCTTCTTCCAGTTCTTCTTAGGAGCAATGCTCCTCTCTTGCTGATATGAAGTTGAAGGCCCATCCTCAGCAGTAGGCTTCTTCTTCTTCTCCCATCTCTTCTTATTCTTCTTCCTATCAATGAAGAGAGCTTCACTACCTCCTTCAGAGATAGTCACCCTGGCCATCTGCCTAGCCAAGCTCTCCTGTGACGCCAGCAGATTTTCCAACTCCAACAAAGAAGATGAGTTGCCCCCCCTTGAACGGAAGTCACAAAGGCCACATACTCCTTCCGTAAATCGCGAACTATGTGCCTCTTCAACTTAGCCTCAGAGATGGGGCTCATCAGGATCCAATGCTGATATTTAAGCGCACATGTTCTTTATCTTGAAAAAGAACTTCGAGATTGAGAGATCTCCTTGAGTTTCCTAGCCAACTCATTCTCCAAGAACTGTAGCCTTGCTACATTCTCCCTGTTGAACAAACCGTCAATGATTTCCAAATCTTAGCAGCAGACTCACATCCTAAGATGTAATCAAAGAGCTCTGGTGATACAGTCTGTTTGAGAGCAAACTCTGCATTTGCATTTGTCTTCCTCCAGACTGTCACCTGCTCAGGGGCAGAACCAGTTGCAATAGTTACTTCTGTTTGTCGTCACACCGACGACCTCTCACAACGTCCTCGCCTAGAAGATAGCTCTTCATACACACTTTCACTTCTTGAAGTTAGTCGCAGTAAGAAGTTCAATGTCAAGACCCCTTGCGTAATCTCCCTCCATTGCACAAACCACTAATCATAAGCTTCCAGAAGCGCCGAGCACAACAGAGGTTGATCACTGCTCACTGCTCAAGCTACTGTTCCCTCTGATATCATGTTGAAATTTCTAACAAGCTGATCAACTGGTAGTTCTGGTACCAAACAAGCACTTCCAGAGCTATCAAGCTGATCACTTGATCAAGCGGAAAGCGAGAACTAGACGCAGGAACAATTCAACCATAACTGAGCTAAGTAATCAGAGACAACAGAGAGTAACCACAGATCTTGAATTAATCAACTATTAACTTTACAAAGCAAGGTATACATGGCGAAACATGATTTCTCCAAGTACAATTGAGAATCACACAAACAAGAAACTTCAAGTCGGGCGGACTGGCTTAGAGACCGCCTAGTCCGCCACGTCCGATGAGACCGCCAAGCCGCTGCTGCTGCACAAATGATCTACAGAGTCCGCGTAGTCCGGACTACCCGTTATTCTATGGAGACGACTGCTCTATAAGCTGCCGCCGAACTGAACGAACAGACTGTCAAATCCGCCGAGACCGACGAATTGGTTATTGAACATGAACTTCAATGCGGGAGAGAAGGCTGGCTGCAGCAAGCAAAGTGAGACCTGCTGCAAACCTGCAATCAGAACCAGACTCCTGGCTTCACAGGGCTAGCTGCATAACCTGCAAACAGCAAGCAGTTAAACCTTCTCAATCCGAGCGGACTATAAAACTGAGGCCGAAACAATTAATCTGGCAATCAACTTACTGTTCATTCTGTTATATTGAAGTGATGGGGGAGTCCTATTTATATGCGGGGTGAGGAGTGTGGTCACCTGTAACGCCCCTAGCCGATCCAACGTGACAGCGTCACGGCTCCGCTCTAGGCGCTACGCCCCCCCACCACTGCCCCCACCCCCAACCCCTACCACCCCCACCCGGGCTGCAGCCCAAGCACCCAAACCCCTCTCCATCCACAGGCGGGTTGTTGGTGGCCACAGCCTCCCTTTGATGAGGTAAACTCGATAGTCAAGCCCGCACCACGGGGACTTCCCAGGAGGTCACCCATCCCAGTACTACTCCAGCCCGAGCACGCTTAACTATGGAGTTCTTTCAACTCTCATCACCAATTGAGCTGCAGCTCAATTGGTGATGAGAGTTGAAAGAACTCATAGTGAAGCGTGCTCGGGCTGGAGTAGTACTGGGATGGGTGACCTCTTGGGAAGTCCCCGTGGTGCGGGCTTGACTATCGAGTTTACCTCATCAAAGGGAGGCTGTGGCCACCAACAACCCGCCTGTGGATGGAGAGGGGTTGGGGTGCTTGGGCTGCAGCCCGGTAGCGTCGCCTAGAGCGGAGCGTGACGCTGTCACGTTGGATCAGCTAGGGGCGTTACAATAAAAGTGCCTTTTTTGGTGGCCGGGGTTGAAGCGAGATGTGGCTTTGTATGTGAGTCGTTGCCAAACATGTGCCTTGGTGAAGGCCGAATGTCAGAAACCGGGCGGGTTCCTGAAGCCCCTTCCAATTCCTGAGTGGAAATTTGAGGACATCTCCATGGACTTTGTGCATGGTTTGCCTAGATCGCAGCATGGGATGATGCTATTTGGGTGATCGTGGATCGCCTAACCAAGGTGGCTCACTTCATCCCAAATCGGAAGAGGACACGTGGAAAAGCTGGTGGAGTTATATGTTCGCAACATTGTGCGACTGCACGGAATTCCTAAGAGCATAGTCAGTGATCGCGATGGACGGTTTACGTCCAAGGATTGGAGACTGGTTCAGAAGAGCTTGGGCACGAAGCTAAAGTTCAGTACGACGTTTCATCCTCAAACCGATGGGCAAACGAAGAGAACGAACCGTACTATGGAGGATATGTTGAGGATGTGCGTTCTTGATTTTGGCAAGAGGTGGGAGGATCACCTCTTCATGGTAGAATTTGCGTACAACAACAGTTTTCATGCTAGTATAAAGATGGCACCATACGAAGCTTTGTATGGGAGGCGGTGTCGAACGCCAATGTCTTGGGCAGAGGCGGGGGACACCAAACTTTTGGGAAAGGATGCGGTAGTTGACGCTTGTCAGATGGTACGGACCATCCAGAGCGTATGAAGGTGACACAAGACAGGCAAGCGAAATATTTTAATGCTCGTCACCGGAAGTTGGAATTTGCAGTTGGTGATTGGGTTTATCTGAAGGTCAAGCCGTTCAAAGGCGTCTCACGGGTTCGCCGACTCAAGAAGTTGAGTCCAAGGTTTTTGGGGGCCTTTTGAAATTGTTGAGCGGGTAGGAGAAGCAGCCTATCGGTTGGCGTTGTCCGCAGATTTGAGTGGATTGCATGATGTCTTCCACGTCTCCGTGTTGAGGAAAGCCTTGGCGGAGGCTAGCGTGGTGATTGAGCAGAATCGGTGCCGGTTGAGGAAGACTTGAGGACGCGAGTCCTTCCAATCGCTATAGAGGATTCGTAGATTCGGCAGTTGCGGAATAAAGAAGTTAAACTGGTGAAAGTTCGTTGGGACAACTGCGGTCGTGAGGAGTTCTCGTGGGAGCGAGAACAAGCCATGCTAGAAGATTATCCAGAACTATTTTTGTCAGGTATAATTTAAGTTTTGTACCTCTTTTGTTTTGTAATTTCGGGACGAAATTCTGTTAAGTGGGGGAGAGTTGTAACACCCCAGTTTTTTGTAAGAGGTTCAGTCTGCAGTGCTGAAATTTTTTGGGTTCTGGCAGGAGGCACACGGCCTGCGACACGGGCGTGTCGCAGGGCGTGTCGAGGCCGTGTCGACACTCGGCCCAAGTGTCGACACTTTGTGCTCGACAGAGTGTCGAGAGTGAGGCACACGGCCTGCGACACGGGCGTGTCGCAGGGCGTGTCGAGACCGTGTCGACACTCGGCCAAGTGTTGACACTTTGTGCTCGACAGAGTGTCGAGAGTGGGGCACACGGCCTGCGACACGGGCGTGTCGCAGGGCGTGTCGAGGCCATGTCGACACTTGGCCCAAGTGTCGACACTTTTGTGCTCGACAGAGTGTCGAGACTGGGGCACACGGCCTGTGACACGGGCGTGTCACAGGGCGTGTCCCGCTTGGTCGACGATCTTCGCTCGACGTTTTTCCCGCGGTGTCGACACAAAGCCTGTCGACGGGTGTCGAGACTTGCACACGGCTTGGACACGGGCGTGTCCCAGGCCGTGTCACCTCTCGGGTTGGTGTTGGGGCCGGTCGTTGGAGACACACGGCAGGCCACACGGCCGTGTCTCTGGGGCACGGGCGTGTCAGATTGAACACGGGCGTGTCGAATGCCCGTGTCTGATTCCAGGCGCGTCGATTTGAGACGGCGAATGAGGCACACGGCCCTGGACACGGGCGTGTGCCAGGCCGTGTTCGGCCTAGGTCTTTTATTTTCCAGGCGAATCGCAGCCAAGTCTTTTTCTGGTTTTGGGATCTAACGGTTCAGGCCATCTCCTGGGAGTTAAGACCGAATTCAGGGTTGGAAACCCTCATTTGTTTTCCAAGTTTTTGCTCTTTCTAAGATCTGAGAAAACCTAGAGCAAGGAGGAAGAAGAAGGTCTTGGGCTGTAGGAAGGGTTTCGGTGCTCCAAATCGCGAGGCCGAGTCCGGATCCGTGAAGCTAGACCGTTGCGAAGATTTCCATCCGGCTATTTTGCCATGGCAAGAAAGAGGAGTCGGAAGGTTAACGACATCTCTCCTCTTGGTCCTTAGGATGCACGTATTAGCATCATCTAGTTTTCTTTTC